>CAEGAE010020741.1:0-37680 GCA_903067095.1 Girardinus metallicus | reverse complement strand
CCACTTTTCTAACTATCACTCAGAAGTAGAAATAGAGATGAAGATAAAGGCCTTATAATAAAAGATCATATATATATATTTGGCTAATTTTTTGTTTGGAATTGATTCAGTGATTGCAACAGACGGCACAAAAACACCAATTGCATTAAAGTTTTTAATAGGTCAGCTTCATACAGCCTCATTTCCTGCAAACAAGAAAATGAGATTTACTTAAATAATGGTGTAATTGTGCAACATAATCCAGTCCTCGGGGAATTGCTGTGCCAAGAAAAACCAAGTTTAATTGGACAAAAGATAACACTGTTTTTATTGCACAGACAAATGAAATACAAGATAAAAATTATATCAAAAATATCCTTCAGTGCACAAACCACCCGATGCGTCTCCATTGTCTTATTTGTTCCATAGCCTCTCTGTAGAACGCAGCACTGTGCAGAAGTACACAAACCCCTGTCCTGGCAATTAGAACTGATGGGAGCTTGGGTAATGAGGCTGGTTTAAGACTTAAACCCACTGATGATGCTGGCAGCCTAAATCAATAGCTGACAGATAATTAGGCTGAGTAATATAAACAGATTAATATCTGCCTGTCTGTCAAGGTACAGCAGCAGCAGCAGCTGTAGTGAACATGGGAAATATGTGGGAGGGTGTTTGAAGGCGAGAGCCGCGTTTGACTGTTCAGCAACTAATGGAGAAACAAGGTGGAAGTCTGTGTGCACGACATGGATGAATAGACACTGATATTGACTATATACTGATGTGTCTAAGCAAAAATTTGAGAGGTGGTTTAAAAGATGGTTGTACTGAATATATGAACTTTTGGCTATTGCACTCCTCTTTAAAGCTGATTTTATCAGATCGATTGTCCAGGTTGTCTTCTCAGATAGATTCAGTTCAATTCAGTTTATTTATATAGCGCCAATTCACAACAAATGTCGTCCTAAGCTACTTCATAAGAAAAGATATTTCTGTTTTATCATATATACGTTCTATTTGATCCTAGTTATTTAGCAGTACAGCATGATCAAATAGATACTGCAAGTCATTTAAAATGTTTTTATCTATGGAAACCCAACAGATTGCATAAAGTCAATGATCTGCATTCATAACATCATATTCTAGACATCTACAAACTACAACATTTAAAAGTCCAGAAGACATAAGTTTATAGTTTCTTTGTGTACCTTATAGTTATATCTTGTGTTGTAAAAAAACATGGCTGTGAAACTACTCTGCTATTACAGTATTTTGATACTGATTCTCTTTTCTATGCACCTTCAGTATTCAAGTGTAAACAGAACTTTTGTGTCTGATAGGAGTAATCTTCCAGAACATTCAGATGTCGGTACAACCAATGTCCGAATAACTGAACCATCTAAATAGAAAATATTTACATAAGATGTGACATTATGTGCACTAATTCATGCTCCAAACCTTCATTTCTGTGCAGGTCAGTGCATTGCAACCAACAAAGACCAAAGCAGTTACAGCTCCTTTTAAAATGAATCTGTTGTTGATCTGTTATTACAGCTGTGATGATTATGAAATGATGAAAACTTTTCATAGCAAAGATATTGAAAAATAAATCATCTCACCGGGTCAAAACAGACCCACTTACGCATCAGAAGGGTTATGAACAAATTTATGTAGAATAGGATGGAAAAAGTCTTGGATGTATAATGTTTAATTAGTCTTTTCTCTGAAAAGAACTCAAGACATATTATGACGATATTTACTGGACCGTCAGGTTGTTTACATGTCATATGTGGGCAAACTGATATATTCATGTGCAAAGAACTTTCTACAGCTGAACTTTTATTGGTTTCTCAGAGGAATTGCCCAGTTTATCATGGGGACTTACTTGGTCCTGAGGAAGAGTCCCTGCCTCAGGACTTTCTTTTTCCTGTGCATCTGTGTGTTCTGGCTTTCCCCCTCAGTCCTCATTGCTCTGAGCTACTGTGCGTATACACTGAATGTGTGTGCGCACGTTGGCGTGGGTGTGTGCGCGTGCGTGTTTGTGTGTGGGGGTGAATGTGTGGGTGTTTGTGTGTTTCGCTGCGACGAACTGGAGACCTGATCAGGGTGAATAGGGTGGACTCCGCCTCTCGGCCGTCTTTACTTCGTCTGTTCAGAGAAATGCTCAGATGGACCATGAGTCTGGCAGAAGTGAGATTTGGGTTTTGAACTGACAACCTGTCCAGGCTTTTCCCTGTGCAGGCAGGCTTTAGAGATACTGAAATCTGATGAATAATCATATTGCTATCAGAATACATTTTTAATAATTACATTTTTGTTTCTGTGATTTTTTGGAAGCTGTGGTTGCATTTGTTTTTCTGTTTTTTTCTTTAACGGATCTCCTGTGGTATAAACTGATACTATTATTAAACAAGAAAGCAAAGTCAGTTTGGGTTTTCTTTGTCTTTTTTTTTTTTTACATCTCATCAAATTTCTAATATTCTCCTACTAAAGTTTGCCTATTTTCTTCTTCTTGGCAACTTGAAGTGTTTGCTACAGAATGAGTAAGTACTAAAGACTTAAACTCCAACTTCTATCTTTATCCAGTATGCCTTTTGCTCTGCAGCCAAGGCCAGTGCAGTGCTAGCTGACAGGCGCTGGACAGTGTGTAGAGCGGGTTGAAGGTGAGTCAAGCTGGCAACCAAGTCCGCAGCCAAGTTGATAATTCTGTTAGCTTGCTCGGTTACAGCATGAGCGGCGCAGCGCTCTGCATACACCTGGCTTTTAGAGCAATCTCCTGAGATAGAAACAAAGCGCGTGAGAGGGTAGTGGAGAGATAAAGAGGGGGAGTGAAGGAATAGAAACACAAGTGAGACCGAATAAAATATAGAGAGGAAGAGATAAAAGGCCTTTCTGTATTCACCAGGCTTCCACGGTCTCTCGGGGCCAGAATCACCTCCACTTATTGAAGAATAGGAGCCGCTGCTGGACCGGCTGATAGCTGAGACAATGTATGCGAGGGCGAAGTGAGAGAGGACAAAAGATCAAGGGGGGAAGGAGGGAATATGACAAAGGCAAGGAGGGCTGGATGAGGAGAGAGTGAACAGGAGCTTTCACACTAGTTTTCTTCCATTTATGCCACGGCATTATTAAAAACAAACAGACGAAGGCAGCTCACTGAATGCACAATCGTCTAACTGGAGTTTTGGGTCACTGCAGCACTGAGGCTGTACATCGCCAAGGTCAAACACACAACCGATAAAAAGAGACACAAGAATCTCCAGATCTCTATTAAAGCCGTTCCCCCTGCCTTCATATTAGCTTTCCCATTTAATGATAACCAAACAGGCTTTGAGAAAGCCCGCATGGTCCAATAGCTCTGCTGCAGCCTTTAGGATCCATCATGAACACATCTCATATAAATGCAGGAGTTTCACATGTCGTAAACAGTGTGTGAAAAGCATTAATGGGGAATAAAGTGGAACTGCTGCATAGAACTTCAGCTTGAGTTGAAAAGGTTTTTATATGTAAAATCGTCAGACTTTTTCATTACTGATATCAAAACACAATGAAAACCTATTTTCACAGAACAGAAGAAGTTCTGATTGGTGAATGAGAACTGACCAGAAATCCAAAGAAAAGCCTGGACCAAAATACCTTCATTTCGGGGACCAGATACTGAGCAGTGTGCTGGTTGGACATTCCCATCAGGTCTGTATTTGCATGTAATTGAGCAGATCAAAGGTGTAACTTTGTGTTGCAAGTTGATGGGGACGAAGAGAGGAGAGGTCAACGAGGGGGCGCTGATGCGCCCATAGTTACTAGAAGAGCTTTTCTTTTTTAGTGCTAAGAATAATGCCAAAACTTACATGTGAATGCCATACAGTCTTACTCAAAAAGTTAGGATATACGTCCTGATCAGGCTTGTCAGATTAATATTACATTTCGAAAAGAACCTTTTAGCAGGTATTAGACATACTACGAAATATAAATATGTTAAGACATCTAATTAATCTACATACTGTCTTCCATTTGGTGATGGAATTACTAACAAAGGAACTTTTCAGTCATATTCTAATTTATGGAATGAATCTGTACTTGCTGAGTATATTTGCTTTAATATAGGAAATGTTAAAGACGCAAAACCTTTTTTGGGTCTGGTTGGGGCATTTGGTGAGTAGAGTGATCATCGATGTTACTGTGTGGCTTAAAGCTGAGATGTTTGGACATGGGAAATATATATGTATTCACTCTGCATATAAATCTATAAATAGTTTGGTTTCTGTCAGTTCTGTAAAGACACAATAGAGAACAAAGCGCCTTTCTTTTATGTTGACCAATAATTTAATTTTACTTAATTGTCGCTGTAGGAGCCATGGTTTTAAATTTAACAAACTTTGGCTCCTATATGCTTTATGAAATATTTCATCCTATTTGATGATTGATCTGAATATCGCCACGTTCAATCATGCAATTAGTCCAGGGAAAAATATAGAAAAACAGGTAATTTTTTCCAGTCTGTCAGCCTAAAGTCACACGTAGACACGTTACATGGCAACCAATAACAACCCCGGGAGCGAAGAGCAAAAAATACGTTCAAGTGCATCAGGAATTAACACTAAAAACCACAAAGCATTTCTCACACACAAAAGTACGTAAAAACACCAAAGTGATCGCCTGAACACTCACGGTGGTTGATTAGCTAACTTAAACACCTGCACTCCTGATTATCTGTCAGAAAATGTAAGTAGTTCACCTTATTTTATGTTAATTGAACCGAAATACTCCGAACTGCGCAGCAAGAGTACATGTTGATAAAAGTTCAGCTAGCATAACTAACCTACTCTTCACTTTCTTATATAAATTTTTTAATTAAAGCTTTTTACTAACCAGTGAAGTGATTCACTGGTCTTATCTTGCTGTCGTAGCGTTTTCAATAAAAATTTTGCGTCCCTTTTTCAGACTCTTTGCTTGTGTAATTTTCCCGACCACTGATATTCCTGACTCAATGCAAAGCAACAGCGCAGTAATTCACATGATGTCCAGTCCACTAGATCACTGAGCGACTTGCCATTCACGTTTTACAAAGGAATTTTAAAAATCAGTAACTAACTGTTAATGCTTTGAATACAGCGTGCAGCTGCTGCCGCACATGGATGCAGACACATAAAGAAAAAGAAAGGAGCAGGAAATACTGGTGGGGACATGCCCACACCCGTCCTTCAGGAAGTTACGCCTCTGGAGCAGCTGAACGCGGCGCATTCAGGCATCGATAAATTGTTCCCAATCTGCAGCAGCTCCATGATTCTCTTCCTGATATCTTGGATGATTTCTGCTGACTTTCCCATCAGACAGCAGTGAGTTCCAGGTGAGGCCTTAAAATCCATCCACAGGTTAGCCTTCAATTAACTTTCCTCCTGTTTTAAAAAGCACTAATCACTGTGTATTTCAACTTCTGGTTTTGAAGACATCAATAAGTAAATCTCTGGCTCGTTTCTCTGACTTTGATAAATAGAATTTATTTTAATAATTCTAACAGACCATATTCCTTTCAACCTTCGGTTGATTAAAAGAAGCCGGATGGATTCACATGCTGGGCTTTCAGTGGCTTCTACCTGAGACCCGGGGAGTGTGCAGTGAATGGACATGAGGTTCTAATGAGGTAGAAGGAGAAAGGATTGGGTATGTCTGGACTAATTTCATTATGCCCTCCTGTTGCAGTCATTGTTGAGGAGATTTCAGATGGTTTATCATAGCTCAGTAGCCAGCGTAACAGACCAAACACAAACAAGAGAAGTTTGTGTGTGTAAACTTCTGGTTTCAACTGTATGTGTAAATGTGAAATCTGATCTAATGCCACAAAAACATTCCATATTTACAGATTATTGGAATTAAAAGACAAAAAATTCAGCTCAACGTTTCAGGTTTGGAAACTCAGAAATGAAAAGAATTGGAGTTTATGTGTTATGAATATAACCCTTCTCTTTCAATCAATAAAATATGCAGCATATCACACAAATTTAGAGTCATTAGTTGCCCCCCCCTCAAATTACAGCAAAAATTGGGGCATAGAGCACCTCATGATCATCATACTTATTTCATGAGCCATACAATAACTCAGGAGCCAAAAAACACCAGAGGAATGTTGACTTTCTTAAAGGCCATATCTGTCATACATGTGCATTCCAATATTGAAACAAATGGTAATAAAAGAAGGAGAAATGGCCTGAATAAAATCCTGCAGAATGCATGTAACGGAAAATTGTAATTGGTGTAATTTAGCTCGGGTTAGCTGGAGCAGAAAGCAACTTAACGAGGGTTCGCCACGGCGACAAAAATGAATAAAGAGTCATTTTGTGAAGGAGAAGCTTGACATTATCAGCTCCCCAGGAGATGCACAGCCATTTGCAGATAAATTGAGGCCCTTAGTTTAAAGTTAATTGGATCAACCTGCAGTACACCTTTGGAGTCACAGAGGTCAGCTCATATTATTCATATTCAGGTAATTATGTATTGCGTGGATGTCTCTTTGTCAGCCTGCTCTCTAAAGCCTGAACTGAGCTGAACATGTGAGGAGGTTAACGTGGCCTGGAGCAGCGGGAGGAGCAGGCCAAGCACCGGGTTACTGCGCTCCAATTTCAGCCAGGAATAAAGTAAAAAACATGGAATATGTTAGACAACTTCTGTTTGTGACATTATGAGTACACAATGACACCCATCATAATATGCGTGCTGTTTCTGTTTCAGAGATGTGCAGCCATTTTCGTCCTCACACCATTCTTTAGGTCTCTCTTGCACTCAGTCTTTGAGTCTTGTTCACACACACCCTGTTCTGTCATACCTCACCTACACACACTCACACATACATTTTCCTGCCGTGGGAGACTGTGGCTTATGTCCCTGTGAATAAAAACCCCATTATTCAGCTAATTAATAACTTAATTAAAGCTTGCTGGCACGTCAGCCGTGGTTGATTACATCATTATTAGGAGTAATTGGGGATTTCTTTAATGGCACCTTGAGAGAAGGAAGCAGAGAAAGAGAGATAGATATTTCTCCATCTCCTACAATGTTCAGTTTAGCATTTATAGAATCACTCATTCAAATCAAACTGTGAGAATGAAATTGAGCTCAGTTTAATCAAACGACATCAGTTTACTGCTCTGTGCAGAATTTTTCTTCTCACTAGTGAACTCGTCAATAAATCAGTTGGCAGCTGCTTCGGATCATTATTGCATATTTTGTGTTGTTCCTTGAGTGGAAAAAATATAAATCTGTATTAATGTAGAAACACTAGAATATGAAGAAAGAATTATATGAAAAAAAACGACATTTCTTTAAAAAAACTTTCATTTTCAGTGCGCAGAGAAGCAAATGATTCAGGAGTTCAGTCCCACTGCAGGACAAAACGAAGGAATAAAAGATTAAAAATGTGACTCTTTGCAGTGATCTCACACAACAAACACATGAACATTGTACATAAATAATAGGATGCCATTCATGAGATTCTAAGATATGTATGATAACAACAGAATATGCTGAACATGAAACTTTAGAAAGTCTAGACACTCTGTTCCTTCTTCACCAGAGATTCGCATCTAGATGTCACTTTCAAAATAATGTCTTCAAACATCATCAGCAGTCATGTTGAAGGGTAAAAAGGGTCAAAAAATGTCTAATTCTATTTGTTTCCTTGCAACTATGAGACATATTTCACCACACACACACACATACATTCACACTTGCATGCACATATGCCCACTTTCTCGCTATTCTCTTACTTCACTACGAAACTGTGATGTGTCCATACAACTTTTGACGGGAACCTTTTCTGTTCCCGGGAGCAAACTCCACCCACACTGAGTGGACACTCAGCAGAAGTGGGCGAAAACATAAATACTCTCTGCTTGACTCATTTGTTTTGATTTTAATCAGTCAATTTGACCCAGAACAGAATACGGGTCTCAAGTTCAATCATAAAGATCAGCTGTAAAGTTGGGTTATATTGTTAAATTCTCAGACTTAATTGTAAATAAGTGAATCAGTGATCATTTGTTGTTGTGTGAGGAGTTTCTTCTGTCTGGTATTTTTGAATTAATTCCTACATAAACCAAACATTAACGTAAATGTTGAATTCCATCATAGTCATAAGTGAAGCTCAGGGTTACAGCCAGTCTTCTGACATGTAAACATTTAGCATATTTTATAGCCTCTTACCAAATTAGAAAACATTTAACTGACTTCCACTCACCCCAGCGATGTTGAATCCACTGTCTCCTGAGTGTTACGCTGGCTCCTGAGCTATGATAAACCATCTGAAATCTCCTCAACAATGACTGCAACAGGAGGGCATAATGAAATTAGTCCAGACATACCCAATCCTTTCTCCTTCTACCTCATTAGAACCTCATGTCCATTCACTGCACACTCCCCGGGTCTCAGGTAGAAGCCACTGAAAGCCCTGCATGTGAATCCATCTGGCTTCTTTTAATAAACTGAAGGTTGAAAGGAACAAAAAGTCGACGAGTAAAAAGAGGCAGCTGTTTTGTTTTATTTAGCTGGGATTTTGCATTAAGCAGCCTGTAACTAAGACTAATTATTGTCTAATTTATTCATCTATCATTTTAATTTTCTTTCTAATTTTATGTACTCTTGTGTCAATAGTACCCTACCTCTGAAATAGCTTCATATGTGGCTTGGTAATGAGAATGATTACGTCTCACAATGTATCATTAATCCACAAAGAGTTCTGGAAACATCAGCTTTAACATCTGGAAACTGCATCCATAGAATGGTGGGGTTATGGGAAGACTTTTCCCCAAGCAGGGTTGCTCCTGGATGGACTGGTGCAGCCGTAACGAGGCATCGCTCCGGTCCAGTCTGGTCTCTATAGGTAGGTTTACAAAGTATTTGCCCTCTCAGACATATCTTCTGTTTTTGCTTTTTTGTCACACCTAAATATTTCATATCATCAAACAAAATTGAATATCAGACAAAGTCATGGCACCTGGTCATGTAGCTATGAATTTTTGTAAACTTTCACATAAATTGGACAATTTGGAAGGTGTTCTTGCAGAGCACGTCTCCCTACACTGGCATTTATATAAACCTACAAAGGCTCATTTTAGGAGAATACGTCTCCAACCTACACACCAACTATAAACATCGTACCACTGGCTTGGCACAACTAAACTTTGACTATAACTCAGCCTTTAGGACTGCTAATTAATAAAAATCATGTATGATTTTATGGATTTATTTCTTTTAGATTCTCTCTCAGTTGCAGAGTACTTATGAAGACAATTACAGACCTAAATTCTTTGAAGGAATCCATGTGTTAAACACTCCCCCTGGACCCTAACATGCCCCCTTATTCATATTTAACCAAATTTGCTACCAAAAGGCTTTTAAGGCACAATTGAGGATGGGACAAATCTTCTATTTTCTTATTCAAGTCTGCTGCCTAAGGAAAGAATATTTATTGGTGTGTTGAAGAACACTGCGAATGGCTGGATTCCTGTCAAAAGCAGCAAACAAAAGAGCCTGATGTACCGGTCAGTTTTCTTTGTCTTTTGCCAGGTGACAGCTCTCTCTTTTTATGGAACATGGAAATGGAACATGTAAATATTAATCAAGTCAGTCAGGAAGAACTTTCCTTCATGACTTTCTGTGCGCTGGAGAAATGGCAAATCGTAAGCCTCCAGGCAGATCCATCTCCAGCTTCCATTCTATTATTTACTCAGGGTCAGAAGCATTTCTGACTAATGAGCAGCTCTGCAACAATACGTATTCAAGCCATTGAGAACAATATAGTGTTTGTGTAACAGAGCTATTCTTAAGTGGATTTTATTGGATTTTTTTTACCCTCTAAATCCCTTTTATTATGTTGTAGTAGAGGAAGAAATACTATGAAGGAGCAATACAGTGTCTTTTTTTTATATATTCATTTCTCTTAAGAACATTTAAACAGCTCTAACCTGTGAGAATTAAGAAGCTGGAGCATTTGTCCAAATTTGCTGATCCACTTTTAAATCCTTATTTATTTAGCTTTATACACTCCAGCACATTGGGAGTCGACTGACTATAAGCTCATTTAAAGACACAATTTCCAACTTAATCTCCTTACACAAAGCCACAGTGAGAAACAAATAAGTGAATTACAAAGATTATCTCAAGGCTATCTAAGTCTGTGGCATTTTATTTCCAGTAAAGCTAATTAAGAAAAAAATATATGTGATTTTTGTGAGGATGCTGAAAGGTAAATGCTTTTGTTTTTACAAACAAAAGCATTTACCTTTGCTTCTGATGAACCTAGAAGGTTCATTTTCATGCTGTGAGGTGCTTAGTATCAGACATTCTTCAGAGGGACATTTTATACCATGGAGAGCAAACTATTTAATAATCTAAAGACAGAGTTAGAACTCTGCCAGGATCAAACTCCAGCTTAGATTTCTACTTTCTAAGTCTGAAGGAATTTGGACTGAGAAGTAAACAGATGAAGTTTGTTTTAACATTCATATCCACCTTTAAAACATCCTCTTGTCAGAGTTGAATTAGACTGTTCTTTGTAACATTCTCCCAACATTCATTCTGAATCTTTTGCTCACATCAGCATCATCCATTCAGTCCTTGCAGCTTTTACAGCGCATGTGTGATTCATGTCAATCTGGGGTCTGCAGCTCCAGTCCTCTAGTGTAACTGCCCTTCTATTTCTGGATGCATCTCAGATGCATCTGAATCAACAAGCTGAATTATCTGCTTTGCGTGTCAGAAGGTTTTGCATTGGTCTGGTCATTAACCTTTCCTTTGATCCAGGTGCGTTGGACCTGGAACACTTACAAAATTTGCAGGACAGTGGCACTTGCTGGAGTTGCAGAGGCTTGATGTAAAAGAAGAAGCTGCTCACAGATTTTCCCAATGAGGAAAACTGCAGAGGAATTATTATGTGACTGAAAACTTAGAAGGGCTGTTATCACTTACCAGGGAATGTTAACCAGAGGTTTGCATGTACTCTTAATCAAAGATCAGAATTTCTCTTTGTTTAACTTTTTATTTTTTTTAACCAGAACAAAAATCCTTCTTAGATAGAAAGAGTGTTAAAGCTTTTCAGCATAAAATGCAACTTGTAGGACTGTGCTTTTTGAGCAACATCTTTTAAACTGAAAGTCTAAAAGACATTTGTACCTTGACTGGCAAACTTTCCCAATGATATGTAAAACATTTATGAAATTGTCAAATGTATTTGCTCAATGCTCAAATTGAGTGTATTCCAAACACTTGGGTGATCACAAGTGTGTAACATCAGGAGCTGGGCTTGGCCCCTTAGTTCCAGTGAAAGGAATTCTGAATGCTTCAGAGTTCCTGAAGCATTCAGAACTGGCCAAGACATTTTGGCCAATTCCATGTTCCCAACTTTGTGGGAACAGTTTGGATCTGGGCTCTTCCTCTTCCAACATGACTGTGCACCAGAGCACAAAGCAAGGTCCATAACGGTATGAATGGAGAATCTGGTGTGGATGAACTTGACTGGCCTGCACAGAGTCCTGACCTCAACCCCATAGAACATATTTGGGATGAATTAGAGCGGAGACTGAGAGCCAGGCCTTCTTATCCAACATGAGTATGTGACCTCACAAATGCACTCCAATGATTTTTGAACATTGGAGGAATGGTCAAAAATCCACATAAACTCTCCTAAACCTTGTGGACAGCCTTTCCAGCAGAGTTGAAGCTGTTCTAACTGCAAACCAACATCATATTGAACCATATGGATTAAGCTCATATGTGAATCAAGGCAGGAGAGCAAATACTTTTGGCAATATAGTATATGTCCATACACAAAACTGAAAATATTCTTTTATTTTTGTTCAGAAGTACTCAGGTACAGTGAGAGAACATTTTAGCTCAAATCTGCTAATTTAATGAGGGTCCCATATGAAAATCATGTCAAATTATGAGGACATAGTTTTCAAACTTTATTTGTGCTGAATACAGAAGCTGAAAGTTGCCGTCTTGTCTGTGAGACACGCAGCCAACATATTCAGTTGTCAGACTAATAAAAAGTAGTGTATGTCTAAAATGGGATTGAAACTATGTAATCCAGGAAAGACTGTAATCCTTTTCATGACAGATAACCAGAGTATGGGTAAGTTCAGCTTTTCATCAAACAGCACTGACAAATCAAATAGGAAATGACTGAAATGCATCCCAGTAAAACGAGCCTCTTCGGCAGGATTAGTATTAGTGATTGAGGAGAAATTCTCTGAGTTCTCTGTAACAACAGACCAGTTGTCCTCCTTTTAGGATTTCCTACTGAGAGAATGTGTTCAGTGTGCCTTGGCTTTAATCAGAGCTAAACTTGTACAACTGATGGATGGCAGCCAGGTGGTGCTGCAGTGAATACTCATGAATACTCATGGATCCTTCAGCACCAAGAACCAGTTCCAGATAAATCATCTTTATGGAGCCACAAGGTGAAGAATTAACAAGACGTTAACTCAACTGGCTAACACCAGTTAGCACATAAACACTCAAATATTTCCACTTTCACTGGAAGTCAGAACTCTAGCAATGTCCCAACCAACTGAACCGTGTTTCAGCTGTAAGTCAGAAATCAGTTTATTTGTTCTGTGACATTAATACAACATACAAGATTACTAGCCAAAATGATTCTATTGAACCACAATGCAAAAACATTATATGTTTTAAATTAATTAATATTCAGAAGAAATTTATTATTAGTATTGTCAGTTTCTATATATTTCAGTCACCACTGTACGGTGTTCAGTCATTAACAGAGGAGAACCAACAATTTTGTCAAAAAGTATAAAACAACAGTTTTCTACAGATATTTAAGCTCTAAACAAACATGCAGTAGCTATTTTGGGTTTTGTGGTCAGGCTCATTGAGAAACATCCGACTTGCCAAGTTTTGTTTTAGGCTGGACATTAACAGAACACTCAGTGTTGGTTTTCCAGGTTTGGATCTTTCTGTGTCAAAGCTCCAAAGTTCTTAACCAAAATACCAAAATGAACTTGAGACTCAAATCATGAGTCTGAATGAAATGTTCGTTTTCTGCTGTGTTTGGTAGAAACAAAATTAGAAGACCGTTTTAGACTTAACTGGTCCGTTTTTTTTTTAATCTAATAGGTTGCCATCTACTGATGCACCAGCTGTATTTCAGAATATGGAGAGGCATTTTATCCCAAATGGAAGACAAGTATCAGCAGTAATAAGTAAAAATAATGTGGAGCTAACAGCTGAGGAGCCTGTTTGTATATCGGCTTGTTTCTGCCTGACGGCTAGACTGTGCCACTGCCTTCCTAACTTTGTGTCATGTGTTAACACGTTCTGTCATGCTGGCTTCTGGCCAGACACTAGCTAATCGCTTCCTGTCATTTGCAGCATTTCTACGTGTGTAGGAACGCCTGTGAGCTAAGAAACACTCCCCTCAGACGTTCCATCAAAACAAAAATCAATCTGTGCATCAACTGTTCCGTTTCACAAAAAGAGAATTAACATTTTGAGCTTCCTTTAATTGGCTTCATTGCAGCCATAAATCACAGTAAGATACAAATGTGTCCTGGTATGACAGTCAATAAAGTCATTATGCAGGGAGGCAGATGGGAGCTGTTGCTGTAATTTCCGTTTTGGATCAGAACAACATGAATTCATGAATTTGAGCTCTGCTGCCGTCCAGCAGAAGGCTGGAGCAAATAAGCACTTCTCTGATGACTGCATGTCTCTTCACACTCTGACAGCGGTCATCTCTCAACCAGCACACAGCTGCCTGCTGGCACAAATCAAGCACGGCCAAATTTAATCAGCTGCACATGGAGGCAAACCAATCCGAGGGCCTTTGGGCAAATGCAAATTTTACTTCTACTGTAAAGCTGCCATTTTGCTTTCTATTCCCATATTTTTTCTTTCAGTTTGAGAAACATGGGTTCAGGCAGCAAACACAGCATAATTAATAGCATTGTGTGAGGAAACATGCAATAACACTATGAGATAATAAACTGCAATATTTTAAATGCAATCTAATATAAAGAACCTAAAGTGGGCTTATGATTGTAAAGTGCTGCCTGGGTGCGGGAACCCCAAAGGGGCTGCAATCTGAGAAGCAGTGGTCCATACATCCTCCTCCTCTACAGAGTCCAGAGAAAAAGTTCTGACCTACATTTTACAGCTCATTAACTATACAAAGACTAGCTGCAGAAAATAAACCGACAGAGAGCATGAGTGTGTTGTCTCTGGGCTCATTCCTGAGAGCTAATGTGTGGGAAAGTTAAAGCTCCTGCATGCACACGCCGCACATTCAGAGAGGCTCTGGAGCCAGGAGCGAGAGAAATCTGAATGTGACTTGATGCTTATGGAGAGGACATCCATGCAAACAAACAGGGACAAATACGTCCAGGATTTTATATTACCATGAAGGAGTCGCTGTTATTTATGTGTAGGAGGATGAAATGTTTATATTTAAAAATTTAAGAGCATTTATTATTACTGATCGTTTTTCAGATGAGTACTGCAGTTTAAAAATGTTCAAATATACAACCACAGAAACGTCCAATCTTGTTAAGCACTATATTACCAAACATAACCATTGGAATATATCAGTCTAGATGGTACAGAGACTGTTGTCATGGTTAAAAAATTAAAAAAAAAAAAAAAAAAATGTTGATTATTGAAAACGACACAAATTCTTTGTTCGTCATGGATAACTAATGATAATACCATACATTGTAAAAAACACAAAATAGTCAATTCTGTCTTTAAAACATCTCAGCTTTTAAGAACGCCACATCTCTCTTTTATCATAAACTCTCCGAGGCAATTTGAATAACAGCTTCCTAGTGGTGCTCCTCTGCGTAAACGCAAATAAATATGAAGGGAGGAGAATGACCACCTACCATGCTTCAGAAGAATCTTATCAGCTGTTCTTGAGCAAAAGTGGCAGGCAAAATTTATGTATAATTTTGCAGCAGCCGTTGGGTTAGGCCATCAGTGTCAAAGGACACTTTGTTTCAGTCAGTCATCAAACTGTTTGTATTTTTAACTCAAAAGCTCAGATTCTTGTCATACTTGTCTAATATGGTCATCAAAATCTGCTCAGCCAAAATTATATTAAGGAAAGAGTCTCATGGTGAAACAGAGACATTAATTATGATCGCTAGAGGCTGTCAGTAGCAAAAACAAGCACTTTTACTTTCCCTTGAATAATTGTCATTTGTAATTATATTGTGACAATTGCCTGTCAGTGGGTTCGCTCATAACACTTAAGAATGTCAAAGATTTTAAAGTTAATGTTTGAAAGTCAGACACAAACTTCTTTCAGAACTTAAAGTGTGAGCAGATTTTCAGTTAGCTGGATGTTAATATCTAATGGTGAAAAACAGAAGTGTTGCTTGTCCATAAAGCCATGTGCAAGACTGCTTAAGATTGCGCATGTGTTTCAATAATCACAGGAATAATAGTCATATCATGAAGCCAAATCTTGAAAGCCACAGAGGATAATATTTAGGTTCTTGTTCTGAACATAAATGACATAAAATAACAGTTTCATTGATGATTGAGGGTCCTGGATAAATTATAGCTTTAACTCAGTAAATGTCTCTTTTTTTCCTTTCAAAATCAACAACAGGGAGATTGAGAAATGGACAATGTCTAAATGCATAAGCAGTCAACACAAGCAGCATGTTCTTCCAGTACAGTCATACAACTAAGCACACACAGACAGATATGTTGTTGTGTACTTAGGCAGCAGTGAGTACAAAGAAAGAAAGAAAAAGTAAAGGAGCAAGAACATATCAGGACAGAGAGGGAGTAAAATGAAGTTGAGGAGAGCGGAAGGGATTGATTTTCTTTGACATTTCCCACTGAAAAAGTTCTGAACTCGTCATAGCGACTCAGAAAAAAAGAAGAAAGAAACCATATCTAATACATACACTGGCTCCTCCAGCCGTTCCTAAGCAACAGCCTTCACCCGAGGCGAGATCGACGAGCTATGGAGGAAGAGGGATAGACGGAAAGATAGCAGCAGAGAAGCAAGACACAGATAGAAATACAGAGATATGGGAGTGAACTCTCTACAAAGCATTCGGTGGAAGCTTTGCTGTATTGATTTTAGGTGATATCCATGTTTAATGTTTTTGAAAAATCCATTGGATTCTATTTGGAGGACTGAAGCTGCCAAAAGCGAAAGGAAAGACGAGAATGAATGTTTCAACAAATATAAACCGATACAGAATGAAAAAAGGGAAATGTAGTGTTAGAATGTTCTTTCACTCTAAATTCCCCAAAGCTAATTATTTCATTATTTCCTACTCAATTTACAAAGCAGTTTTTCTTAGCTTTGCAGCTGCAGAACTATTGATGATTTCACATGTTGTCATAACATGTCCAATAATACAGAAAAAAAAAATCTCTGCAGGATCTGAAAAGTTACTAAATATAAGTGCAAAGTGGGTCAATTGGTCAAAGTGCTTTACCTGGTCCTAACCACACTCCCAATAGTATATTGGCTCCGCCCACTTTGATGAAATTTTTCAAAATGTGACACTATAATGATTATTTAAAGAAAACAATACTGACAGGGCATTGACCTCTACAATGTTAGCAACAAAATGCATATTTCAAAAAAATTCTGTACTAGAGAGCAACATTTTCACATTTCCTTCGTAAGCATCTGATTAAGCTGGAACATCAAAATGGTCGACCATAAAGTCAAGCAGCTACTTAAAGAAAGCTCACAGAACCCATCAAAGTAATAGATAGGCCCTTGTGGAGATTAGAGAACTAAAAAAAAGAATTTTACACATCCTGTATAATACACAGGAGCAGATAATGGAGCATGTGTAAAAAAATAAAAAGTAGAAAAAAAAACAAAATTAAACTATCGAAAAACTTCCAGCAATGGCAGTTCCTAGCAAAGAGAAAAAAAAAACAAAAAAAAACCAGCTAGTAGCTTTTTTCTAACTCATTCTATTTCATTTTCTTTTTAATACCCATGACAGCAGCATCACTTTTTCCAGAAACTGAAGTATTCCTTTTAACCCAGTAACATGCAGGCATCAAGATACATATTTTATATACATATATAGAATAAAAATCTTTTTCCCCTTGAATGTCTGATAAGTATCAGACATCCACTGTAGGAGATTCTGTCTTTGCGCATGTGAGAGAGGTTGGGAGCACAAAGAGAATATTTAACCTTCACTCTGGCATGGCAGCCACCAGATGGCTGCTGACACCTGCACTACAACTACCTCTGAAGACAAACCTGCAGATACACATCCGGAGAACAATCAAAGATTTAGGAGGTGCTGCTTTGTTTTTGCCATCAGCAGGGAAGTCCAGTGTGCTGATGAAGAGATAATGAAACATATAGACCAAAAATCTGGATACATTAAGTTTCACCAGAGATACTTCAGTAATGAATGCCCAAAGAATGCAGAATAGACCTGCAAAGTCAAGTTAAGAGCTGAATTCCGAGAGTTAAGTACAACTTCATGACTGCTCTTACCACTGCTAGTGCTCAGCCTGCTCTCTATCTCCGAAAATCAGTTTTCTTCCACTGTTTTACACATGGCTAATATGAGAAAGGCAAATTTTCCAGAAGGTAATAAAAATAGGAAACCGACTTTATCTGTAGAAAGTAAAGGCTTTTAAGATAAAAGCTTTACCCATGATGTACAGATTATCTTTACACTGTTCTGTATTTTTATCCTCTTCCACATGACGCGTTCTACATGGGAACAACAAAAAGAAAGGCCAAAAAAAAAAAAAAAAACTCTATTTGGTGTAGAGATGGCAGCTAAAGATAGACATTTTTTTTTTTTTTTTTTTCCAGAAATATCTAATGTAAGATCTGAGTGGGGATCAAGGCAGGGACTAACAGAGATTATAAATAAGAAATGATACTCTCTCTATCATCTCTGCCTTGTATAGATCTCTCTCACCTCTCTCTCTCCTTATTTTCTCTACTTTCACATGTCCTCTTGTGTTGTCACTTCTTTGGGTCTCTCCTCCACACAGACTCTTTCCTCCCTCTCACTCAGTACTGTGTATGTTCTTGCTTGTATCTTTTTGATTCCTGACACATCTTTTTCACCACATCGGCCACCATTTGCCTCATAGCACAGTGTTGTTTTCAAGAGGACATGAGGCATTGTCTCTGCTGTATTTTACTTGCATGTCTCTCATTCCCATTTTCTTGCCTCCTTTCTTGGATGTGTGTCTCCTGCCACTAAAAGCGCCGTGGTAACAAGGTGTAGTCAGAGGTCCTACAAATTTCCCATTTAGAAATTCCACACTTTTCCAGACTGTGGGGATATTTTTGTACAATATATTTATAATTTGGATTTTTTTTATATATATATTTATTTTTGGCAAATCATTAAAAAACACAGCTCTGAATTTGGTTTCAGATTATGCAGCTTAATAAAGGACTATGTCATCCTTTTTTGATGACAAAATTGTTCGTAGTTGTGTTCTTGGGCATATCTTTCTTTAAGTCCATGCAGCTATAAACTAACATTTGTATATTTTAATATTTCTAATGGAAACTAAAATTCTCACCAAATGTCAAGAATCACAGAACAAATCAAAAGATTGGTGTGAGGATGTAGTCCTCACACCAATCTATCACAGGCTATTTTTATATGCCTGTGATGACTGAGATCAGGTCACTGTGCCAAATGTTCACCTCAATAACATCATAAAAACAAAGAATCAACACCAATGTTTAATTACATTGTGCTGAGACATTAGGTGCCTGAAAAATAGGTTTTAATCCTTTTCCATTAATGTTCCCACTCCACTTCATGGACAGCTTGCCATGGTATCAAATCTTCAGGAGAATAGGAAAAATAACGTTTGGCAAAAATGCAGCACAAGCAGATTCACATTATTACCTGGAGCCACACCTCCAGCCAGCTGGTGGAACAGAGCATGAATAATGCAGATTCAAAGTAAACAACCTCCAAGATGTTCTGCTGGAGAAAAGCTGCACTCTGAGAATGATGGATTTGGGGAAAAAAATAATATAAAATTTGCTGGATTAACTGTCCATCACTGAAGCATGTATCTACTAAATGGTGATGTCATTACAGTTATTTAACAAAGATAACTCCATAGACAATTAATCTGATGCAGTGCAATAGAACAACTAGAGCTTAGCCTCTGGATGAAGTACAACCACTCTGTTAAAGCTGCTTTGTCATGTTAATTTTTGGCAAATTTGAAAATGTCGCAAAACAGAAAAAAAAGAGAAAAGAAAATGTGAGTACTACAATGTAGTGCGTTTACATCTACTGGCTTGGAGTGAATTAACCAAGTACGTAAAGCGTGATTCCATCAAACGTTGGAACAAACTATACATGTTGCACACCAGTACAGACCACACATCTCAGAAACATCAAGAGAGTTTCTTGGTGTTTCCCGGAGTTGCAATTGGACAGGTTGCACTTGCTTTGGTCTCTTTGTTGTACTTGTTGTTGCTTCCAGGCATGTTGTCACACACTATTGGAATATCTGGGAAGACAGATATGCCCACACCATAAACAGCTGATCATTCATGTGAGGTAAATGTTCGCTACATCAGAAAGTATTTGACAAATGTGTTTCCATCTCTCCTTTTACGCATTAACTCTCTTGGAAAAGCAAAAAACAAAAAACGCCGGAGGCGAGGTGTTTTGTTTTTTTTTAATTCAAATTTTTATTTAGGAGCAACATGAAGAAGAAAATGTGTTTCATCTGTTCACATAGTGTTAAACAATATTTTAAAATTCTCCAGTTGGTTGTATTAATGAGGATGTACATTTCCAAGAGTTATTAAAAATATTTTCAGTGTTTCTGTTGGGATTCAAGAAAATGTGGACACAGTCTCCTTTTCTAATGAAGACAAACCCAAAACCCATCGCTTAGTGAAAGGGTCAGCATGGGTTTCCACTAACCATGAAGTTCCTCCTTCATCAGGCTAAAGTTAATGTGTGTGTGTCGTCTCAACACACACATCCACACCAACAAACACAGCTCTGTGTGCATGCTGGGTGAAAACACAACACTCGGAGATCTGCTTGTGATGCAAATAAACTAAACAGTTTTGGCAAAGTGTGTGTTTAACTAGTCACCATGGAAACCCAGCAGAAGATTGCTTGGTCTCTTTGTTGGTTTTCCTTCTTATTTTATGCTTCGACTACACTGATAAATTGTTGAAATTATTTGATAGAAAAAAAAATAAGCAAATGTTGCTCTGTGGACATTTCAATATAGACATTGGAAATCAGAAAGAGCTAAATGCAAATAGTGATTTCATTAATTCCATCTCTAGTTTATACCTATTTCCACTGATTGATAAACCAAGAATTACAGTGCAACTCTCATTAAAAATATTTTCACTGATGTAATGGGAAGAAGATATATGATCATTTACCTGTTTTAACAGTGACTATTATTGCAATAGATGGGGCAATGCTACTATGAAAAAAAAAAAAAAAAAAAAAAAGAAATAAATCAATTAACGAGAGGAAGAAGCATTTAAAATTACTTAAGAAAACAACATTGGGATACACTATATGTATATGATGTACACAAGGCATATGACATTTAGTTTCAAACTGCAAAGACTTTATGATAAAAATTGCAAATTGCCAATTTGTGCTACTCTTTACCAAATAATTAACAAACCATGGAGGACAAAAAAGACAAGAAGAAAAACCTGCAGTAAGAAAAAAAAATAGAAATGTTTCCTAAAATTAAGAAACAAAACAAATTAGAACAAAAACTGAAGAGAAAAATAAGAAATATATAAACAAGTTAGTACGGATTTAAAAAAAAAGCATAAAAAAGACTATTACAGTCAGTAACCTAGTAAAAATAGAAATAACATTAGTGTTGGTTTTGTACAGTAGTGTTTTACAAACAATGTGATACAATATGATAAAAGACAAACATGTTTTCTAAACGATTTTGTTAAAGAAAGCTCCAAAATTTCAAATAGAAAGAGAAAAGTACAGTAGATTAGTTCAATCATGTTTTTGTGAATGTTGATCCAAGCCTTGCAGCAAACCCAAAACAAAAGTTGATAACAACAATATTAAGAATAATTTAAACATCGTATTTATCTCCAAAATAGAAAGAGAAGAAATCATTTATACTGCTAAAGTCATACACAATGACTTATAATTTAGATATAGACATGAGATTAGAGAAATCAATAATTAATTTGGAAATTTGATAATGCTACTTTCTTTCTTTATTATCTGTCTATATAGATTTCCTGTTTTGTGTTTAAGGATGTGTCAATGTGGAGGGCTGATGATGCTTGGTTGCTTGTGTTGTAAATTGAGGTAAACTATATAAGATGTTTGTTTTCAAACTATTCATTTTTATTCAGAACTTTTGTATGTGTTAACATGTGACATGTTCATTTTAAACTGTAAATAAATGAAAAAAAAAAAAACAATAAACTATAATTCCTCCTCAAAACATGTCAATGAGAAAAAGGAAAGAGCAAATCTAGAAAATATTTTTAGATTTGCTCTATTACTACATTTGTTAAATCAGAAAGCATCAACTGCTGTTTCATTTTACTAGGTAGGCTATTGCATTTCCTGTTAAACGGTTTACAATCAGTGTTTAATATGAATATTTAATACATTTCTTTTTCCGAATTAATCCCCGTGAGTTGATAGACAATACATAACATTTTCTAGTTTTATTAGGAGGAAGTCTGTCTTTGTCTGAGGACAAGGTGCCTTCAGTGTTCCAGTGATATATTTCCTGTATTTCCTTGGGACAAATACTTCCTACCAGTAAATAAAGAGGCGGACTGAATTTAATAGTTTGGACTTTATGTCTTCTTATACTGTTGATTGGATGTTCTCTTTTCCTTCCACTGACCTTTGCTCCTGCCATCAGGCTGATTTAGCGTGGTGCATAGACAAGCACAGATGAGTCCCTATCAGGAGGAGACACTTGCACCTGTTGGTGAATTATTTGGGCTCTAACACTTATTACCCATGTGACCTGGGGAAAATTGGATATAAATAAACCAGCGATAAATCTGACATAAAATATACGTTTCGGTGCACTTGGCATTTCAGGATTTGAGCTTCTACAGAAGCGGTACCTGCTCTTTGCACCGTCATTATTTCCCCACTTCCAGACAGAGCCTGAGCCTGTTTGTCCCCTGCTGTACTTGACGATCCCAACACAGCTTCCTGTGCGGCTTAGTGGAGGGAAAATGCAGAAGTTTGCCCCTTCAGAACACCTTACAAATCAGCTGCAATTTACGGATTAAATCAGTTTTTATTGCTGCGTTATTTCCCTTCAAACACTTTGTCATTTTGATGAGTTGAGTGCAAATCATGTAAATGACATTAATGGTGTAAATTCATCATTAAAAATGATGGATGAATCAACTCTCCATGCATTATTTATTCATAGAATCTTTCATTTTCACTTAGAGGCCGTAGTTGAGAGGCCGCAGTCACCTTCTCGCCAATTTAGCGCCTGATAACTGCGGCTGAAGTTTTTGAGATAACTCACATTAGAGTGGAAACAAAAGAGACCTGCGCAGCACCGTAATTAGCCGCTGACGAGACTGACAGGTCGAGGTGTCTCCTCACGTCATGTTTGTGTCTCCACAGTGTCCAGCCATGAAATCGTAAATCACGAAATTAAAGATTTGAATGTGTGACGGTTTCACCGCCGTACTGCAGCATGTCTCTATGGCGATAAACTACTTCAGAGCCTGAGGCTGGCCCAATATTTTATCTCAGCACCATCACAGAAGGCAGGTGGAACTGATTGAAAAGAAATTATGAAAGAGGAGACAAAAAAGAGGCACACAGCATCTGCAGAGCCTGGTCGAGGACATTGCAGAGAAGATTGAATACAGGTTATCAAATCTAGACCCAAAATAAATCTCTTTCATCAAGCTTCGCCTCATTCTTTCTCTGACGCTTTTTTTTTTTTTCTAAGCCGCCTATATACTCTGTATAACCAGATCAGGCCTGCGATGAAGCGCTGACTCAGTCACGGCTATGGCTTTAAATCCAGAAGTGCAGAATTATCTCTCCCACTAAACCCTGGCATGAAAAACCCACCGTAATTTTAAATTATGCTTTTATAGAATTTTTGAAGATACTGTTTTTAAGTCTGACAAGTCTCATTAAACATAAAAATGTGTGTTTTAATTATATGCTATCATTCATGCTTACCAATTTACTACCTGTAACAACTGCTGTGTAAATATACTGGAACATAATTTGTTTACACATAATTGTGAACCAGTCATAAGCTGGATTTAATGGGATTCCAGGAGGAAGACATCTTATTATAGTCTGTAAAGTTACAAAATGGTCTAACTGAAATATTGCTAGACCTGCAAACTTATGTCTAATGTTTATTTCCTGCAAAATGTGTAACCATCAGTGATAAAATCAAAATGTATATTAAGACAATTTAAAGCAATTTTTCCCTACAAAAAATGACAATACATTGATTTGATATTTAATAGATAGGTCTAAAATGTTCCAGGTTTTTTTTTTTGTTTTGTTTCGGTTACCAGTATGAAGAGTGGATGCTAACAGCCTCGCTGAAACAGAAGTGATAAACTCTTCCATGTGTTGATTTCATATCTTTATTCTTTGGGTACTTTAACTCTCAAGGACAACAAAGATACAAAAGTGAATGGGTTTAATGGAGATGAGTAATTTTAATCTTTTAGAGCTATTTCCTCTTCATTGCTGAGCAGACAGGCTATCTATCAGAGCAACGTTGCCCTCCATGAGGCTCAAGTAAAAACTCTTTAACTGAAGCAAGATTTTAAAAATCTTGGCTAGTTTTCAAAACCTGAGACCACACAGGCAAAGGGGGTCCTAGCCTGTTTGGGGCCTACGACAAACAACCCCACCACTGTTGTTTGACAATGACATCCCCTGACAACATGCTGCCCTGAGCAGTAGCCCATGTTGCCCATATCAGAAACCGCCACTGCACACAAGTATATTTATATGTAAATATACATAATTTTTTTCACATTCAGCTGTCAGACAGGAAATCTCTCAAATCTCATGATTTCAGAGTAAGCAAACGAGGCTAACAACGAAAAAGCAATGGCAGTAATCTGTGATCCACTAACATCCACCAGACCTTCTGATGTGCCATGACTGTTGTTTGTCTTCTGTATTTCCATCACTTGCTTTCTGATTGGATACACATCCCACTGTGTTGTAGTTTGTTCTCTGGGGACACCCCACATGCTAACAGTATGAATATAGATCTGTATTTGTTTGCAAAGTTCAAGCATTTTGTATTCACAAAGACAGCAACCTGTGTACTGCCTTCAGAAAAGGTTTGACTTATGCCCGGTCCACACACCAAGATTTTAAAATCTTCTGATGATTTTTGAAACCTGAGAGAATTTATACATCGTGATCAAAAAATCACAGCTATGGCAGGTTTGGCTGTCTAGTGTATGCTGAGGTGGGAAGTTTGTGGTTCCAGTTGTTTCTTCTTTCTTTTACATTGTTTCTTGACAGCAAATGCAACAGTTTTATTTTATTGACTGACCTCATGGTAAAATCTTGTTTCAGATAAATTTACATGGCAAAAATCTGGCCAGTTTGTGTCAGACCTGCAGAGAACACATGAACAGCACAACAGTTTGTGTTTTTAAAAATGAAGAGATTAAATAAACATTGTTGATGTCGAACGTACAACAGTTTGTCAAAAATTACTGGAGTTTGTGCAGCAGGTCCTTCAACAGATCTGTTCATAAGTAACCAAAATTGCTTCATAAACGTGGATTTTAATTCGAGATACTATAATCACCTGCCTCATGAAACCAGTGTCATGTGTACACCTGGCCCCAGCACTTGTGAAGCAACACGGAGAAGGGCACCCAGACAGGACGCTTCATCAGGATGCGCAGAACGGTTCATTATGTGGCAGACAGGTCATGACAGGTCTCCGCGGGCTGTCGGAAACAAGAACGTGCAACGCACCGAACAATTAAAACTCCCCACTTCACCCTCAGAGGCAGACGCATACGGGAAGCATACACACTCACACTTTCTGGATGAAGGGAAGCAGAGAGGTGGCATAGTTACTTTGGTAACTACAGTTTACTCTGACAGCCATTTTAATGAGATAAGGAGAGAAGGAGGGTGAGTCAGTGCCACCTTCCTCCCTCCGTCTCTTCCTTAGTTCTATATGTGGTCAGAAACAGACGAGCACTTCAAAGAAAACAAGACAGCTGAGGAGAAAATGGATGGAGGACGAACATGGAGGAGATACGAGGAAAGAACATGCACCTGAAAATAACAAAATGATAAGACCAAGAAGATACAAGAGGTTATGTTAGAACCGGTTATGTTTGGCTAACAAAAGGGAAGCAACGCTGCGCAGACCGGACGGGGTGGAAAGGGAAATGGCAGTAAAAATAAGAGCTGCTCATATGGTGGTAAGGATCTTTAATGCTTGACTTGGAGGAGGCAGGGGGGTCAGCAGCAGCTGGACAGCAGATCCTTCCTCTCCAAACATTTAGCTGAGCTAAAAGCAACATGGTAACTTAAGCTAGAAACGGCTGCTGCATCCAATATGCTGCTAATGTTTGTCCAGCAGGTTGCTGCTTACTCAGCTCTCCGTCACTGACTCCTGTCACCTGTTAGACAAAGCTGAGCAGCAGGTAGCTGGATTATCTCAAAGCCTACAAGCTATATCACTCCACTTCAAATGGAATCAAGAAAAAGGCCTGCTGGGAGCACCGTGTAGCAGCACAGCTACCTGTCACTGTAGCATTGTGAAACCACAACTATGCTCTGATGTTTTAAGCTGCAGGTTGGTTTCAGTCGACAGCAAACATGTAGCAAAGCATTTATGCTCAGACAAATGAGTGTATCTCAGCCAGTCTGTAGTAAATATGTAGAGCAGGACAGGTTATAGATCTTTTTCTGACATATCCAAAGAATGGCTGTCAGGCTTTCCTGGAGATCAAGGTACAGTGACATGTTACAGTGTCAGCTGCATAGCAAGGCAATTCTGGAGTGAGATTTACCTTAGGCAGTGGCTCTAACTACAACATTAAAGTGCAAAGGTGATATATAATATGGTCACTGAAATATTAGCCTTAATTCATGTTCCTTATTTTTCGGGTTCCGGATAGAAATGTTGTTGTAAATAAAGCTATGTGAAGTCTGATGGACCACCATATTCACATGAGAGCGTAAACTGGAAATGGGTTGGAAAACCAAGACACGTTCTGGTGAAGGAATGGAGAGGTCACCACAGCGGATCTCTACAGGCAGACACATCAAGAGACTTCTGACGTGTCCATGGAAACGCAGAAACACGGGGTATACAGACTGCTTACTAGAAGTTCTCCAGTGAAAACTTTGAAGGTTTTGAAACAAATCTTCTTCCTGGTCAGCAGGTTAGAAGAAAAAATTCAGAGCTCATAGAAGGTTTTGTGATTCAGGCCTTGCTTTCTAGTGAGGATCAGTTCTTGTCGGATCAGCTCTGAGTTTTATTATAGGGGAGTTTGGCAGTAATGTTTCCAGTAATGGTGCCTCCAGCACAAGAAATGCTTTGGAATTAGAGCTGTTCAGTATGAAAATAAAAATGGATTCCAACAGTCATTAACAATGACTAGGCTTTAAGTTTGGTAAAACTGCTGGAAATCCACTGAAGAATTTTAAGAAGAGGATCTCACTTAAAATGCAAATATCTCCTTTATCTCACAAAATACACTTCCCATCCTTTTCTTCGAGTGTGTGTAAATGTGTTGCTGTCTGGACATCCCTTATCTACATTACCATGCACTGAAAACCTCGAAACTCTTGCTAAAACACACTCTCCAACACAGGTTTTCTATTTTCATCAGTTAAATGCTTGCACTTGTCCAACCCCAGGGTTGCTGCTTGATTATTTTTATTCAAGCACTTTAAAAAATAATTTTGAAAGTGCGCTGCTCTAAGACTCAGAGTTCTGTTAGAACACACAGCTAAACACAATCGCAGTCAAAGTGGATGCCAGATGGTCACATCTGTGACCAACTGCCATCGTATACAAACCAGGTGTTGAGTTATTCTAATGTGTGCGCGTGAGGGCGTGTGTGTGTGGGTGTGTTTGTGTGAGAGAAAGAGACAGACTGTGTTTTCACAATGGAATCACACTAAAACCTCCTTTTCTTAATTCGAAAGCCATTCTCAGATTAGAGTATGCCTTTGATCTGTTTTGTACAATCTATACACAAAAGCTTGGATTACAGTCCTCCTTTATACCTTCATGTCGTTGTTTGGTCTTTTTAATATGCCACAAATGAGAAAGATGGTTTATGGGACATCATATTTACAGTATGTACACCCGTAAGATTTCCAGGTTTTCGTGCACAGACCAAAATACATGCAAACCACCATCACTGAAGACTCTTAGGTCTTCAATTTAGATCATAACAGTTTTGAAATCATCTTAAATTTTGATTTCATGGAACCTGCAAAAAACCCTAATATAAAATCATTAAAACAGAATTATTGTAAGTGTAGGCTCTTACCATTTTCAACTTTTCTTCTCCTTTTTGTGGCATTGGCAACCAACTTAATGAAGAATTTCAACCAAATTTAATTTGTCAAATAATTTTAATATATATTTTAAATGAATTTCAGATCAATTTAAAAGATGGTCTCTTTAGTCTCGCTCTATGTTGGAACTGGAGAAAAAAAGAGCAGAGCCTAATGTTTTACTTCTGTATCAATCAGCCTTACCACATGATAGCATAGCAGCTGGTGTTACCCCCACAACCTCCCTCCCCGAGACCCTGAGACACTCCCAGACAAAATGATGCTGCATGTCTTGGTGCTGGCGTGGGGAGTGTTGGATGTCCTGTCAAGTTTCCTGGATGTGATGTTGAAACTGATGAAGATAAATATCAGCCTCAAAATGACTGCTTTAGACAGATGCAGAACACAAACTGTTTTAATATATCAAACTCACACACAATCCAGTAATATATCACACAAACATTACACACACACACACACGCACCCCCCCACACCCCTACACGCACTCACACATACACAGACAACTTTAATTCATCATTGTTCTGTGACCTATATAATGTTATGAAGAAAACCCCAGCAACACAAGAGGAGAGCAACACAAAACGCAAGAGGATCAAAAGATGTGGGAAGAGAGCAGAGGAATGGTGGAAAACATAATGGATGGCGGCAGGAAGGCAAGTAATGAAGCAAGCTGTGCAACGCAATATGGTAGTAGACAATAAAATTTATCCAAACCACTCTCAAAATATCTGTCATTACATCAGGAAGATGACAATTGTGACTGGCAGCAGATCAGAGTCTATCTCCATTTAACACCCAATAAGCTGGTTCTATTGGAAATGACATTTGGACATTTTTTCTTTAAAGCAAAGAGTGTTGTCTGAAGCTTAGGATATTTTGGGTTAAAACCATTATCCAGAATAGGAGCTTCGCTTTCATGTTTGAATTAGAAAATTTTAAAAATGTTTCCATTATGTTTATAAATAAGTTCTGTGTTTTATTTCAGAGAACAAATTGAAATCAATGAGAATCTCACAAAAGCAAAATCTCTTGTATTCCAATAAATATATAGTGAGCATTAACCAGATAACTGTGTTTAATATGAAAAGTAAAAACCAGTGGGATGCTTTGTGCATTCTGACAGAAAAAGGTGACGGTACCAACACTCTTCTGTCACCAAAACTGAACCGTTAACAGTTTTTTTGGCTCTTATTGATTTGCAACAAATGACTCTGCCCCTGCCAATGTCTCCTCCACTCCTCCTGCACAGTGTACAGATTACATCTCTGCTGTCATTACGCAGCTTTATTTTCCATAGCTGAGCACAAATTGTGTCTTGCTGTTTGCCATCATGCAGCTTTATTAAAGCAGCAGCCAGCCAGTGTTAACAGGCTGCTCCTTCTGATTCTGCTTCCTGTTTGTTCTTACACCATCCTGCCTCACAAGCCGGTTGGATTGGAACATTTTCAGCAGCTGGAGGAGCAAGGATGGAAATCGATCACAAGTTATAAGCAGAATGAGCCTATGATGTCATGAAACAACTAGTCAAAAGCTGTTTCAGTTTTCTCCTCAAATTTGCAACACTTACAATTGTCTTTTCAAAAAAAATGTTCTTATTGTTGTAAGAAATATGTAAATCACCACTGTTTTAATACACCTTTGCCAGGACAACATTAGCTATGTTTCCACCCAATTGTTATGTAAAGTTTAAAATATTAAAATATTGCAAAGATTAATAAATAAGGCAAATTATATGTTTTTATCTACATAAAGCATATTTGACATTACATACGGTTGTAACAGCAAGTAGAAGTTGCAAACTAGGATGGAGGACACCTAATGCTAACTTAGCAGCAAATCAGAGGTACTATAAGTGACCTGCTGTGATCCACCGTTTTCCAAACTGCAGCCTTCAGGAGCAACATTCCAGCTCAGAAATGTACAGATTTTCTCTTTTTTGTATATGAGTATCTGTCTCCCAAAAATAACACCTGATAGCTGAAATGGATCCTAGAATCAGTGGGCAGGTTGCCTCATTACCACCGTCTCTGGAGTAAAGGCATACTTTTTCTGCTTCACAGTATCTAACTCATCTAGATGGAACAATTCAGACATCTTCTGACCATACAGTTAGTTTGTGTAACATGCATGACCGAGACTGTCATGTATTAGTTTAGCTCATAGCAAAAGAGCCATGTACCAAAAAAAGGAAAAAAAAAAAAATGAATTCTACAATATTCTGTGGGAGACCCTTCCAGCCAACAGTCATCAGCCTCTTCAACTCTGGAAAAAATGTTGTAAGTTACAACAGCATTTAATGTCGCTCTGGAATTAAAAAGTATTTTGGAATTTAACTGACTTAGCGTAGTGTAGGAATGAGTTTTTCATCATGGAATACATCTTGCCTCTATGCCAGCGATAGCTGTTGCTATAGGAAAATGTTGTGCAAAGAGCAGCTAAAGTTCCAGTAATTACACTTTGTGGCGTTTGATGCAAAGCAAAGTTTTTTCTGTAAGTCCTGTCCATTCAAAACGCTCAACATGTCATAAGCACTTCAGCAAAAGTAAAAGCAGGAAGAAGACAACAGTTTAAAATCTGTAAAAATGTACAGCATATCTGTCATTGCTCAGAGGATCAGTTAGTATATAGCTCATGTAGTCATTAGTGAGAGTATAGGATAGTTTAGATTGCAATACTGATTAAATGTAGAACATTTACTGGCCAAGACATAGCTGTTCATTCTGGGAATGAACAAATGCCTACTAAATCGACATCAGGTGAAATAAATTCTGATTGGGACATCTGGAGCAGGTTTGGATTAGTCCACTTTCTTCCTCACGTTTAATGAAATGTTCAGAACTTATTAGAAGGGAGAAATTGTCCAACTCTATTCTAACAGATGATGGCACATTTTTGCATGCAAATCAGAAAATTGAACAAACAGATTCCAAAGCTCTGCACGCCGATTCACTAAAGTGAGAGAAGGAACTGCTGTAAATTGTTTACTAAATTAAGGGAAGAAAATAGAGTTTGTGTTTCATTTTAAAGTAATGTTATTCCAGTTTCTATACTAATGTACTGCCAAAATTTTTTAACTGAAAAAAAAATCTACATACTGTTTTCTAGATTAAAAGGACACCAGCACAGTATTTAGTGGAACTTTAACCTGAATACAATCAGCTTCTTGAGATTTGCTTCACAGTGAGCAAATCTATTTTGGATAATAATGTACTTTCATGCATACAGCACTATCATGATGGTATTACAGTGTAAGTCTGCATTATTAACCACCATGATAAACCTAATCAGCTAGTGTTTGCACCTAAATCCTGATGTGGATTAATCTTTTCCTAACCTTACAAATCTAACTTGTTTTAACCTAATAGGTTGTAATAACGCAACAGCCTACAAATGAGAATGACTTGTTTATTTCCATGTGACTGTGTGCATGGTTCTATCTGCATGAGTGCACATGAGTGTGGGTGTGCAGACTGACTCAAGTGTCACTGGCTGTAACTGCAGAGCTGTGAACTAACAAGCTCTCCGCTAATTGGTTGGAGTTAGCAGGAAACTGAAAAAAAGCACTCTTGTTTTTGCTTCTCCTCTTTCCCCCAAGAAGTCTGAATGAAAATAGAGATAAAAGACAACAGAGTCTCACTGATGAACACAAAGGACAAGCTTCTCACAGAGAAGATGCACCTGTTAAGGAAAGCATGGAGGAAAAAACTAATTGAGCTGCAGCGATGCCTTCGTATTTGTCAGCTGGATGGATGCAGGATTCACATTTATGAAACAGCCAGCCTAACAATCTGAGTTCTCTGAGTTTGCAAGGTGTAGTCTCTTCTGGAAAACACTTCTTTCCTCTCCCCACTTGTTCTGCAGCCTTTTGTGTTACTTCTCTTTCTAACTTTCTTTCTTCTGACTGTGAATGCAATAATAGCTCATGCTCTTTCAATGGACATCTGTCAATCTGTTTTCCATAAATGTTTTCTCCATATTGCAACCATTGGTGGAGAGGAAGGATAAGATGGTTGCCTCGGTCAAATGAAAATAGTTAGAACTTTTTCAATTTACCTCCAGGAAAAATGGGATTGTTATCACTGAAAAGGAATGGTGGAGTAATTCATTAGATTATTGAATCACTCCACCATATTGCACTTGTTTGCTGAAGCGCAATGTGGAGATTTGTCTTGAGAAATATTTATTAAAGATTAATGACCATCAATTGCATCATTCCTATAGGCATACATTTATTTCTCCTATGAGAAACTTGTAGGGTCCAAATGAGCCCGTCTCATTTGGTCCCTACCAACTACCAACTAGTGTCAAACTAAATATTTAGTTAGCAAGCTGAATATTTAGCTTAATGCTAAATATTTTGCAAGCAAGCTAACAATTTAGCTCCAAACTAAAGATCAGTTCTCAGCTAGCAGAATATTTAGCTGACAACATTTTTAGCTGGCTCAGCACTAACTGTTTAGCTATTATACAAATTTGCTTGCCTGAAAGCAGAAGTGGAAATTCAAAATTGATGCAGTCGCTGTTGTTGTAGTTCCATTGGTACATGTCTGTATGGCCTTTAAAATGGTTCATTCTCTGATTAAAGCTGAAATTTTGTACAAGAAATGAAGAAAAGAAAAAATGATAAAGAAGTGACATGAAGCATTTTGTAAGCAGGAGTTTATAAATAGGGTCATGCAAACAAAATCAAGCAATTTTTTGGGGGAAAGTGCTTGGTTATCAAAAAGCAAATTTGCATATTACCTCAATATTTAGCTTAGGTAGAAACTAAATATTTAGCTAAAGGGCAAATATTTGGTTAATATTAGGTTAAAGTGAAAAGCTAAAGCTTTAGCATGGAAGTATGAGTTTTACAAAAAGGAACCCCTGTTTATTTTTATTTTATAACAGGCTAAATACTTCAAATTATTGTTAGTTTTTTAATGTGTAACTTTACAAATGTGTTGGGACTATGGTCCCATACTGCTGCTGAGCAGGTTGCATTACCAATACACCTATTACCTACTACCATGACATGCCTTCTGCAGCAATGACTCAACCTGTCAGTGGGGGTGCTTGAAGACAGTAATAAATGTTTGCTCGCTCACTTGTTCATGCATGATGGCATGTATATGTTTGTTGGTGGCATTGCGACCTTGGCACACCCTGGAAAACCTTCCAGCACAACCCATCGCAATGTGCTGCTAACCAAGTGTATCTTTTAAAGAAACTGAAATTCTGTTTATCCATTTTCCTTCCAGGGTCACAAGGAGGTTCAAATAGATAGACAGCAAGTAAATGAACCGACAAAACACAATATGCCTACTTTATTTAACAACTGGATTAATGTAGGGACAAATGATTTTTAAAATTTCTTAAGTCTACAAGCATTCTAGACATTTTGCCAGTTGGTAGCACTTTGTACCGAGTGTGGTCTGACAGCACTCTACAAGCAAGTCTGAGGACAGACTCTACATAAATGATCTGCAGATCCTATAATCTTCACTGCAGTTTGATCCATTCGACTAAGTTTAGTTTTCAGCTGCACACAGAGATCACCAGATCATGCAGACATTCCAAACCTGATGATGCTTTAAAATGGAATAAAAGCATAAGCTCCTGGTTAGCCTCAAAGACATTGTGTCTATGTAAAATGCAACCAGAAATCAAGAGGAGGGATAAATTTTGGTTAGCTGGCAAATTGTTCAGTACAAGACAGACAGACATACACACTCACTCCTAAGAGTAATTAAGAGAAACACACTACTTCAGTGTGAATGTGCTTGGATTGTGGAAGGAAGTCAGAGTAGGTAGAGAGAGCCTGTACAGTCATAGACTGAACATGCAAACTTGACAAAAAATTCCAAACATTCCTGGACTACCTTACTGCATTAAAAGGATTAGCAGCAGATAGCACTGCAAACCCCTGGAAGTCTGTTAGAGCCAGTGCCCAGATGAGTAAGAGCTGTTTTGGCAGAGAAAAAGAGGAACCTACTTGATACTGGGCAAAAGCGCACAATGTTGTACCTAAAGGGTTTTGTTTTGCTTGTAGCCAGACAAACAAGTGCACAGAAATTATAATAAAGACTCTGCATAAACCATCATTAATGAGATTGGCCACCACATTGGGCATATGCACTTTATTGGGTGAATATTTTTTTCAGATTGATGCACTACCCTCATATCATCAAAACACTTTGCCATGCAGGTTTCATCTCCAGCCAGCTGTCTAAGCATATGGTGAAGTTTATTGGCAGGATCAGACATGGCGAGTACCTGCAGCGGCAGTGTTGCACACTGCTGCCACTGACTCAAAACACACAACATCAACCGTTCTGGTCAGCACATGCCGTGGGAGCAAGATGATTGCTGGAAAGCGTTAAAGTCTATACATCTCTGTCGCTTTGTTTTACTGCCGTCCCTCTAACGCTAGTTCTCCCTCACGTTGCTTCTCTCCCCCTCTCTGCCTAAGATATTCACACTACAGTCACGAGGGGAGATTGTAGGAGGACATTGTGTGTTTCTCGTCTCCTCCGCAGTGATGCAATGTAACTAGCTGGCCTCTCAATGAACCAATGAGACTGTCTCAGCTGTCTCACAGCTCTCTGCACATCCATAGAGACACTCTGGCTGTTACACCCTGGTGTTCTCTTTCCCTCACTTGATTCTGACTTATACCAATAATAAAAATGAGTCAAAAATAGCTGGCCTACTTTGATTTCAAACCATTAAAGGAGATCCACCTGAGGGGTTTGTCCCATGCTTCAAGGTTGATGGATGCTTCATAGTGTAAAGGGTAAAGACTGGGTTAATCGGCGAGTTGAGAAATCATGGGACCACTAAAAGTTTCATTTTCTTAGAGTAAAAGTGAATGCATGCAATATTCAGGTTGTGGCATGGCTGACACATACATATAAACTACCAACCTAATGGAGATATCTGGGTATTATTCATGTTAACTTCATGTGAAGCAGCTAAAATGTTCCATTTAAATGTCAAAGCAGTCAGAAAGATTCATGCCGAATGTCAGTAACTCCAAAAATAAAACTACTAACACTACTATTCTCTTAAAATAACCCAGATATATGATATTACTTAGTAAATAAACAATTAGGTTGTCAATTATTTGGTTAATTAAATAAAACAGATTGCCTCACTATGCAGATTTTTCATTTGACCAAGCTTATTTTATACAAGATTAAAAATACACTGAGAGACTACAAAAATATTTCTCTTATAAAAGGGACATGTCATGCAAAATCCATTTTTTAGCCTTTAAATACAATATTATGCATACTTTGAGTGTCTAGGAGTGCAAAAAAATTTATTTATTCTCTACTGGTGAGACTTAGAGTAAAAGATGGGAAACAATAACAGTACACCCCATGCCAGTTGCATCTATAACATTTGCTAAGTTATAAACAAAATGCTTTTGGCAGACAACCAAGTGACTTTGAAAATGGGTAAAACCCATAATTTATCTTAGTAGGAATGTCTGGAAGTTTGTATCTCTTTTGTCTCTTGAGCAGATGTGATAAACAGTGCAACACTTCATCTACCCACAATAACTATGTTAACATTAAAGTTTATGTACATTCATAATTTTGTTTTAAACACCTAAAATACTAGAAAAAAGTTCTGCAGCACACAAGTAGACACAACTCTGAGGCTCAAAGTCACCACAACTGTGTTCAAGAATGCTTTCTTACATTAATTGGGTCTGAAGAGTTCTATATTTTGCAAATATAAAAAAAAAAATGAAATGACATGGTGAAGAGCGGCTGAGTGAGGCTAAAGCAGGGACAATCAACCAGAGAAGGAAGAACTGAAGGGCCTTGGAGAGTGGCTGGGAAGCAAATGAAGAAACAGCAGTGACATTGACACTGTTTCACTCAACAACTCAATTAGTCCTGTGGAATTAGAAACATACGATTCGCCATATTCAGCAGAAATGGAAGAAATTAATAGCATTTAATAGCTCTCAGTAAGACTGAAAAAATTAAAAGTAGCATTCTCTAGGTGGAAATATCTGTAATTTGTACAACAATTTACTTATATATCGGACATATATACTCAACAAATAAACCTAGTACATTAGGTACTTTGCAGGTTAGGTACAAAGTAGCTAACCTGCAAAATATTTTAACCTATCTTGGTCTGCAAGGACATGGGCAACTTCTCAGGCAGACTGATGGTGGATAATAGAAGAATCCAGCAGTGAGTGAAAGAGAAGGAGGAGCTTGATTACTAGTAAGTGCCAGGTGGCTGATGGGAAACAGGGTCCAGCTGGGAGGGGAGACCAGGCAGGCAGGCTGAGGGAAGGACAGTAAAAAGGAATAAAGAAACTGGACATTTTGTCAATATATGGTTTTAGATCTAAATGTGTTTCATTACATGTAATGATTTATAACACTGCAATTAGCTTGATTAAAAATGTGAACTGAGTACAACCTCTAGCTTTAACATGTTCCAGAACTTCTTGCACCAGGAATTAACAGCCAACCAGGGATTAACTACCCACAGTCAAAAAGCAAGTGGATAATTGTGTCAGTGTGCACTGAATGGATAAACTGCCTCACACAAATAAGCCAAATTGCTAGCTTAGTGGTTAGCGTGCTACTTTGTCATGAGTGCAAATAGGAAACTTGTTCCTACTTATTTTGGTGTTTATAATCCAAGTGAGTCAAGGGTTGTTAGAACAGTGAAGGTCCTGACAGGAAGAGACCGGATCAGTGTGCAGTTTGCAGTAAGAACCAGTTTGTTGCTATAGCAGCTCGCCAAGCCTCATTTAAACCAAACTTGCTCTCCAAACACAGGATGAATAATTCTCTTTGAGCCGCCTCCTCTTCCTCTCTTCTACTCCTCCTCCATCCCTTCTTCCCCTTTCCTATCCTCCCTCTACTCTAGAGGATTTTTTCTAATAAGAATTTTTTTGGAGGGAGGGGGTAGATGCGGCAGCCTTGAAACGCTCTTCCTTCAGGCTGAGATGGATTTATGATGCGCTGTCAACTTGTGGGGAGAGAGAAAGAGAATAAGGAAGCACAGTAAACATGTTTTCCTCCCTCCTACTGTAATTCGAAGGGGATGGAGTTTAGAAAAAGGGAACACAGCAGGGTGCTTTTTCATAATCTCCTGCATTGAAAATCAGAAAAGAACAACAACAAAATCCTCATGCAACACAAAGATATGGCTAGGTCACTGCTGATATTCTTAAGTGATCCAAGGAGGTTTAATGACATAAATAGATTGTTTTATATTACAGGTGGAACTTTATTGAGTATAATTTCAGCATTACACTGATTTTCCCAAAGGAAAATATTAAAGCAGCCATTATCTTGTTTTCGCAGTGTGTTGTTGTTTTGAGAGGCTTTGTGACACTTTTTATCAAGAGAGAAAAATGTAGAAAATGGACCAAATAGATTTATTCATCAAATCATCTTCAATAACAGAACAAGTTGAAAATGGAGGGAAGAACATTTACTGTCAGTGTTATCAGCCTAAAAAAATCATTCCAGATAGAATTTCTGTGTGTTTAAATGTATAGACTACAATGAATGTCCTTAGGTTGTGTGTCGATCTTCTTCTAAGCTATTTAACCTGTAAGACCATCTCAGAATGGATGTACTATGTACACAATGTGAGTTTTCTTACACTCACAAATCCTTTAGTTTTTAAGTATAATTTATCAGACTTGCAGGACATTGTAAAATATCAAACTGTATTGTTTATGTATAAAATCCGTTATAATGAGTTACTGAAACAGTTTGAGAAATACTGTAATTTAAGTGTTAAGTAAGCCGACATAAGTATTAAGGTAACACTTTATTTGGCGGGTTGTGAATAAGACTGTCATGACACTGTCATAAACATGACATAACACCTGTCATGAACATGAGTAAGTCTTCATGAACATTTATGACTGTTGTCATAAAGTGTCATTCGGTAAATCATGACACTTTTAATACGAAGTTGACATTATTCAAAATGTCTGTTATGATAACTTGACATTAACCAAGAATCATCATGTCATAATAGTAGTCATAATAATGTCATTAAGTGTTGTTACACTGTCAAAATCTTTTACAAAACTGTATTTAATATTTCCCCCTACCTGAAATAAAGCAGAACAAGTAGGACCAACAATAAAGATTTTATTAAG
>CAEGAE010020726.1:0-35782 GCA_903067095.1 Girardinus metallicus | reverse complement strand
ACGATCTTCCTGGTCTGTTGAGATGTAGACGAGCTGACCTCTCGGAAGGAAAGCACCAGTTCTTCTTCTTTGCCTTTATCTTCATCTTTGCCTTGGTCTTGGTCTTTTTCTTTGGGGTCTGAACCCAGCTGATGAGAGAAGTGCAATTTGAAGCCACATGTTGTGGGGCTGACGGGTTGGTCTCCATGTGCAGGACAGTCTTCGGCTCTGTGGCCCCGGCTCTTCTTCAGCTGCAGAGTTCTTTGTCCATCTCGATCTTGACTCGAAGCTGCCCGGAGTATCCAACCAAAGGTTCCTGTTTTGCACTCACCTTTTATAGGGTTTGTCCACCCTTTTGGTGCATTGGCTAACTCTGCCCCGACAGATGACCTCATACCCATCACTGTCTTAGAGACATGATGTCTGAGCTGATGTCTCTGGGCTGCTCAACGGTTGTCTGCACAACCTTTTATTTGAAAAGGTAAAGTTTTCCAAAAATCTATTTCTAAATCAGGCCTTGGTCATTGCCACTCTCCTGTCAGTTCCTCTTTTCCCCCTAACCTTTCACCTACCATCTACTTCCAACACAACAACATTGATCTTTAATTGCAGTTACACATTTTACACCATTTCCAGTTCAATGTCAAAATCACATTTATAACCTTTTTAGTTTCTCTTTGATTCAGCATTCATTTATATTATGATAACCATGACTTCTTAGTTACTCTTATTATAATCTTAATGTGAGTTATTACAGATGGTCTTCTGAAAAGAAACCAAGAATAATTCATTATTCTAATTATTCGATACCAAAGTTACAGTTACTTGTTTTATTTGTAAGTTTTCCCATAAGTGTAAGTGTAAATATTGTCACAAGTAAACTAATTTTAATATAAGTATTCTAATTTGGATCTTATTCAATTATTCAAAATATTTAGATTTCATTCTTTAAAACTTTCATGCTTTGAAATGAGAAATAGTCTCAAATGTTTTTATAAATCTGCAAGCTGGAAACTTACTTCCTCCTTCCTCCTTCCCAAGCTGTTCCTGTTTCATGACTCTCTTTCTGCCTGACTATGATTTCTTATGATTAGATAGAAAAGAGAAGTAGAATTAAAGTAATGCTTGCAAGAGGCAAAAACAACACACACAACCAGATTGATTTTATTGAAGTCTAAGTCTACTGTTGGGTCTTGATGTCATTTGTGTGATTCATTTTAAAAGTAACTTTATTTATTGTTACTGTTAAACTAAAATCTCCAGCATGGGGAAATGGGATGATCTCGGGTTTTCTTGGCAACCCGCAACATGACAACGACCCAAAACATGCTGGGAACCCCAACAGGACCGTCTGAGAAAGATACTGGTTTAGAGAAACCATCACTGAGACACTCTGACGTGAGCTGAAGCAGTTTGTACTTGTTAGAAATCCCACATAAGGGCATTTAACTGATAACAAGCTGAACTGTTATCAGTTACATTCCTAGGAGAGCTCCGGGCTTTTCAGAAAATGTTTAGAGATGCGCCAATTTAGAATTTTGAAAAAAAATTCTAAGTCGGATATTGGTGTCTGATCTATTCGGTCTGATTCTGTGCTTTTTGCTCTAAATGTCATTTTTTATAATTTATCTCACATTTTATTTAGAATTCCTAATTGCACTTTCTGAGTCACTTGAAAGGTTTGACCAAGGTAGCCAACCCATTGTTTTTGTCCGTTTCTTTATTGTTTATTTTACAGTGGCTGTTGTCTTTGCATGTTTGACCAGGACTATTGTTGCATTTAAGTTTGATGCAGATGTATCAAATACATTTGCAATCAAATACATTTGTGTCTATTTATAAAAAGAAATGTTTTAAATTAATCCAGCACTGTTTTTCTGTACTGGATCGGTATCAGCTGACACTAAACATCAGATATTGGTATTGGTATCAATATCAGAAGTGAAAAAAGTGGATCAGTGCATACCTGGGAATGCTTAGGTGTTCTTTTGAGTCTTTTTCTAGTTGTAAGAATTTGTTTTTGGAGTTCAGTGGTTAGTTTTATGGCCTGTGAATCCTGCAGTGAAGTAAATATTTTCCTTGGAAACTAAAGTCAGACTTCTTACTATTTTTCCAGTGTCGGAGCAAGGTGACTCAGGTTGGGATTTTGATCTTTGCTTTCTTTAAATCTTTAATTATCCAGGAAGTATTTTTCCAAGCACTCACCCACTCTTCTGCATAGACATGTACATGTCTAAAACATTATTTTCATTCACTGACATCCTCTCCTCAAACAGCGACTGGCTGAAGGACGATGTCCACTCTGAGGAGGACGAGATGCACAGTTCAGACGAAGAGGACAACAGCTCCACCTCCAGCAAGGAGCACTTGGACGAGGCAGACAGACAGGTACGCTCATTTCATCCTGTCTGGAATTCACTCGGTTGCAGAGCGATTTAATGACTCACCTCAGTCAGAAAGTAATTAAGTACGAAATTAAAACCAAAACATTTGCTAATACGGCGTGATTTATGACATCCAGAGCAGCTGAGGCCACTTACACAACACAGAAAAACATGGAGTCACTAATCTTGGAGGAGGTTCAGTCGGTTGTTTTGTTTTGTAGCAACAACTTGTGGCATTGACTAACGGCAATTATCTATTTTTTAAGATAAGATAGGAGGAAACATGACGGAATAACAGCTGGAATCTGCATTTCTTTTTCACATTTTGGCTACAAAATTTAATGTACATTAATGCATTTTGGGGGAATTGCCAGGTGCAAAGACAAACGTTTTGCAAGGGAAAATCCAGACACACCTCTCAGGTGTGAATCTGCTGACAGGACAAACTTTAATTAGCTGTTAGCAAATCTGCCCTTTATGAAAAGTCTTAAGAAATCCTGTGGAATAATGAAGAAAACAGTGAAACCTGAAAACTACAGGAGTGAGATACTTAATAGTTTGATTTTGATCCAATACCAAGCAAATACAAGGCTTTTTATTGAAGTTTGACAATCAAGCTTCTGATATTTACATGTTTTTGTAGTTTTTCTTTTGGATTTAAAGTTATTTTTGTTAAAACATAGAACAGAATTTGGACAAAGTTCATAGGCATTTATAAAATAGTTAAATAACCTATTATCCAGGAAAATGATTAATCATTCGCAACGTCGTATCTTTTTCGCAAATCTGCTTTCTGTATTTCCTTCTTTTCTGACCAATCACTGCAACTCTGCCAAATTTCGACCAATCAGCTTTCCCCCCCCATCTAATTTCACTTCCTGGTCTTTTGATAGCTGAACTTGCAAGATAAACTTTTCTTTTCTTCTTTGCAAAAACCATTTTGATATTTTTTTATAGGATCTTTTACTGTGTAAACACTTCATGTTAACTTGAATTCTTCTGCATTGAAAATGTTATTTGCACTCTAAATATTAATTGTGCTAAAATCCTATCTTTTTTTGTGAATTATTTTCGGTGTAGTTTTTAATACAAACATCTTACGACACTTGAAATAAGGCAAAACTAACTTACAAGTAACTTTTCAGCAAGATAAAGGAGCTTATTATAAGTAGATAATTCTTTAACATTGAGGAAGAATTATTGGTTCTGTTGGCAGATTATTTCACTTATAACATGAAAAATGTCTTGTTAGAAGAGAAATAATCACATTTTTATCAATATTAAGAAATTACTGACCTAAAACAAGATACTTTATCCTGCTGGAAATTTACTTTAAATTATTTTTGTCTTATTTCAAGTGTACTAAGATGTTTGGACTAGAGACTGTATCGAGTATACTCGATGTATCGCGATATTTTCAATTTACAATAGTTAATATGGCTATATCACAACTATAGAGTATAAATTGTCGTTCAAATAATAAACGTTCGCCGTCAAATCCACTGCGAGTATGGTTTATCCGACACCCTATGAATGCATCACTAGTCCCTCCCCCCTCCCAACCTGAAATTTTTCTACCAATCACGCTGCGCGGAGAAAACAAACAACATGGTGACAGCGAGAGTTTGAGGCGAGCCGTGAATGAGACGGTAACTGAAGAGGAATCAGATGAACTAGTCTGGTTCCGAAGAGAAACAGCTGGATCAATAATTTGCCAGTGGTTTGGATTTTACATGGAGGACGTCGAACAAAATGAGGTAATTTGCGAAACATGTTATAAAACTATAAAAAAAAGTTGTACCGCAGATTTATTTCACCGCGGTAGAAGTGGTCCCTTAAAGTGAAACCTGGAGACGTGGGTATGATTCATTTAGTGCTGTGCAATGGGAAGAATAACTCAAAACTACTCATTCTTTTTCTCGCTCCCTGTCGGCTTTACGATACACGCAGACGCGTTGTCGTTGCCATAGCAACTGACTACGACGCAACTTTACGTATTAGGATTCAGCGCCAAAAACACTCAAACATTTTCCCCCCACATAGAGCAGAACATTCAGTTCGTTACAGTTTTATGCTCTTAGACTTGATGTGTATTTTGCTTTTCTTAATAAGTGATCGCTGTGGTAGATTAGCCACCGCTGCTATTAGCCATGCTAACACAGCGGTGGTTAGCTCTGTCAGAACCAAAACACACCTTATTCCACAACATATCTGTACGTTAAGTTTGTCAAAGTCAAGCATAATCGACCTACGTACCTCTCCCACACTATTTTTTTTTCTTAGTTAAAACTTATTTCTCACCTTGTTATCTAGTCTTAGTGTAGACCAGAGGTGCCCAAAGTCGGTCCTCGAGGGCCGGCATCCTGCATGTTTTAGTTCTTGGAAATCAAATAATGCTCAAAATATCAGGGCTGCAGCTAACAATTATTTTAGTAATCGATTATTTTGACGATTAATCGACTAATCTGATAAATTGCCACATTCTGCAGATTTTCAGTTAGCTACTTAAGCTTTAACGCAAGTAAACAAAATTTAATTCTGTTTTTAAATAAGAAAATTAACAATTATTACCTAAAATGCAATATTCCTTTAGTGAACGCTTGATCACTTCTAGCAAAGAATGCAGCTGCAGCTAGAAGAAAATACCTCTAGCATCAACATGTGAAAAGCTCCAATTATTAATAATTAATAATTGGATAACAAAAAGTGCTTAATAGTATATTTACTTTGCTAAATTTGAACCAGGAAAAGGTAAAACTCACTTGAGAAATCCTGTGTTGAACATATTTACAGACAAAAAGTGTTTAATGTGTATATTGTTCATTTTTGGCTTAATTATTGCTCTAAGTACGTTCTTCTTTCAGCAAATGGCTATTTTATTTATAGTCTGTTCAATTAATCAATTACTATATTAGTTTACGATTATTTCAATAACAGATTAATCACAATTAATGCGATTAATCGTTTCAGCCTACAAGATATTGTGCAAAGTTGAATAACTTCATCATGCTTAAATAAATTGTCTCTCACTTCCTGTGGATCGGTGTAATTTTTCATTGTTCTACTTTCACTCTCCTCTGACACATCAAAGCGAGCAGCAGACCACCTCAAAGACGGCTGCGGTTTGGTGATAATGGCATCCTGGAGATCACAGTCGCTCAAACTGCTGCCAGATGAGCTCTGGGCTGCAGACCAGGAGGAGACAGAATCGCTTACGGAGCCCGGTGGCAACCCAACAGCGCTTCACTCCTTTTGCTTCATGTCACATGAAGATCATTTACTTTGGGATCAGATTCTAGTTCCAGCAATCATCTGTGTTTGGGGAATTATCTGATTACTTGTCACGGGAAGCATCAGAGTGACCTTGTACCAAATAAAAATACAGCAGAAGAAGGTAAGAAACCTCCCTGAACCTAAAACCTCTCAGAGCCGCTAATGAGCTGAGAACAACATCAACATGGTCTTTTATTAAAGGACTCTTAAACATCTTTTTTATGTCAGAATCAAATTTACTTCATTCTGTTTTGCCCTGTTTTAGAGTCAGAATAAAACACTGATTTATGTTGAGTTTTCTGCAAAAACAGGCGTTTGATTCAGAACTAAGTTAAAGATGGGTTAAACCAAATCAACCCACCAGCTCTGCTCAGTCCGGTTTATTCCCCTGAACCAGGGTGTCCAAACTGTGGCTCGGGGTCCATTAGTGGCCCTTCAGCTGATTATGTGCGGCTCCCGACTGCTGTTCAAGAATGATACAAATCTTGCCCGTCCAGCAGATGGAGACCTTTTATTTTTAATCTGGGAAAAATTGTTACTGAAAAAATGATCTTTTAATGAAAAAAATGTTAAGTTTGACACAAAGTGTTTGTCTTTTTATAACCGAACATTTACAGTAAGTGGAAACTTTTACCAGAAAGCCGACATTTCTGCACCCAAAACAGCTTTTATTTAATTCATTAAACTTTGTTAAATATAGAAAACGTTTGGAAAGAAAATTACCTATTTTTGTTCTGGCAACTGAGAATAAATTTGTTTAACTGATTATTTAATACAGCAACCATATTAAACCCTTTTTAAGATTTGTATTTACACTGAACAACATATCTTTCCTAAAGAAAAACAAAAAATTGGACACCTTTATTTGCTTGATTTTATTATTATTTTCTTGGCCTGAGTACTTTTGACTTGATGATTTTGGTCCACATGACAAAAGGTTTGGACACTATTGAGTTTATTTGGCTCTCCCACTCCTTGCTTCTCAGTAGAGGTTCTCTTTTGCAGATAATAATCTTAAACTAAACCGTGTTTAGGCGCAATTTATCATCAGCCCAGTCCTGACAAACACTGTTCTCCATGACGCAGGTAGTTCTTTTCAAAGGCAGATTTATCTTATTATAAAACAACACACTGCTCTGTGAAGCAGCTGTGTGTGTGTGTGTGTGTGTGTGTGCATGCCTAAAGGCCTCTTGGTCTATTTTAGAAGATAATGAAGGCCACATAGAGAACTGGAGAGGCAGAGTCTAATAAAATCCTCAGAATAACGTAAAAGCAGCGTTTTACATCACAATGATGCAATGAATCTCAAAACGGAACCCTGACTTGAGTTTTGAAATATTAAGCAGTCAGGAGATCTGGACCCAAAACCCGAAAAGTTAGCTAAATCATGTGACTAAACATGTTACACGCTTTGCATCCAGCAGCTGTTGTTCTTGCGCTCAAAACCACAAAAATCATGATCCAGTCAGCAGGATCCATCCTCAGACCGGATTGAATGAGATTTCACAGCAACATTTTCTTTTAGTTTTCCATATTTAAGTTCTGATAAATACTTTTTCGTAAATTCCAGACTTTTCCAGACTCTGTGGAAACCTGGATTTCGTTGTTGCGATGCAAACTGAAAACAGAGAGGAAGTGAAGTTTCAGGAAGTAAGAAATCAGGTCAAAGTTGGACAAAGGAAGGAAATCTAGTGATGCAAAAACATGGGAATGACTTTCAGTAAAAAAAACAACTAAAAAATACAGTAAAATCACCAGCTCTACCCACTGGCTACATCTAAATATGAAACAACTAAAATGATGCTTTAAAAAAAACATTTCCTTACATTTTAGTATGTTTTTTTCTTGTAAATAAGTAAAAGAAAAGCAAAAATTGTTCCCAATGTTCAAAATTCTGAATACTAACTCATGCTAAAACGTTAATAAAGAGAATTTAAAATATGATTTGCTTTTAAAATATGGTTCAAATCAGTGCTTTAATGGTGTACAAATAACCATCAAAGTCATCAATTGGTTATAAAATATCCAAAAGTTCAATATTCAGTAGTAGGACAATCTTTTTCGTAAGAATAAAAGATTTTTCATTTGGCAAACAACATAAAAATGTTGTTTTTATGTTAGGTCAAGCAGTGACACCATGAAGTTGTTTTTAGAATGTGTGAGAGAATAAAAGAGAATCTCCACCACAACAAGTCAGCCCGTCTTCAGAGTGGCCTTCCAGATAAAAACTTAGTGGCAATTTTCCCACAGCAGCAGATGAGGAAGTTAACGTCCAAACACCGTGACGCTGCTTTAACTCTAGCTGGGATTCTAAAGAAATTTTAAAATTTCCAACTCAGCCTGACTAACGTAAATGAGCGTAATGATGCAGAAAAGACCGGTCTAACAGGACACAAAGTGACTGTGACAACAAACTGAAAGGAGAGCTGAACCCCAGCAGAGAGGCGCAGACTGCAGCCAGGTACCAACAATGACGCATAAACCAACAGGCAGAGGAAGCGAGCGCTAACCAGCAGCGGAGGATCCGCAAACAAATCCTTTATCGCACTCTGTCGAGCACACAATGATGTCAGTCGTCCTGGACCCATTTGAAAGACAAACACGGGCTGGATGCAGCTCAGGAGGAATTACTACTTCCTCTACAGAAATACATCCGAGTGAACTCTGTACCTGAAACTAAGTCCTGCTCCTGAAGCCATAAGCTGCTTTGGAAGCAGAAAAAGTCAATCCTGAGAGAGTAATAGGAATTATGTCAGCAATATGACGATGTTAAACTGACTAGGAATGTTTTGATAACTAACAAAATTAGAATTAACCGCAAGTTATAACAGGTGCTAACGTCTACGATGATTACTAGCTTTTTCTTTTGACTGAACTCACATTTTGATTTTGTGAATTATGTTTTTCAAAGTGCAAATCTAAAGCTAGCATGTTTACATTTAGTTTTGATATGACTTGTTGATAATTTGGAGTTCCAGTTAATCGTGTGTAAACAAAATCTATGCGACTGGCACGTTCTACAGATTTTTTAATCGAACTACTTAAGCCTTTTTATACAATATATGGAATACATTAAACATTGTAATCAAATAATTAAATTCCTTTTACATATAAGGAAAACATGTTATTGCCAAAATGGCATTCCTTTAGATAAAACTTTGCTACTTGAGGAGTTTAAGCTAAAACATATTCACCGACAAAAGTTGTTTTTATCTTAAATGTGTGTGTGTGTGTGTGTGTGTGTGTGTGTGTGTGTGTGCGTGGGTGTGTGTGTGTGTGTAGGGGTGTGTGTGTGTGTGTGTGTATAGTGAACAGCAAATAGCCTTTTTTGTGTCTCTACGCTCCAGCTAACAACTAACCGATTATAAAATTAGTTGACTATCATTTCAATAATAGATTAACCACGATTAATCGTTTCAGCCCCAATATACTTTGTATAGTTTTGTATTAATTACTGCTCTGAATGTGTTTTCTCTGCAAAGTGCCTTCTTTTGACTCTGTATACTACAGTTAACGATTAATTGATTACTGAAGTATTTTGACAATCAATTAGTCACGATTAATACAATTAATCATTTCATTTTTAAAATGAAAGGTGATTCTGGATCGGCTGCTTTGCAAATGCCAGTCAATTCAATTTATTTATAGTGTCACTTCACAAAAGATTCACAATTATAATGGGTCAATAGGAGAATTATTCGGAAATAAGTCACATTACACAAAAAGATCCATGAATACTGAACCATTATTGGTTGGGATCCACTCTACTTTTAAAGGAAGGTTATCTGATGACGATACATTATTTCCCTGTTCCACAAAATGGTAAATAAATAAAATAGTACTATTCAACTTACTGGTTTCATTCAGTTCAAAAAAAGAAGTAAATCATTTTTAATTGCAACTTGAAGCTGCACATTTATTCCAAAGATTCTTCATAAATAGAAAATAACACTGTAATCTATAGCCAGAACTGGTGAGTGAAGGAAGCAGCTGCTGACATCCATCCAAACCTCAACCCAATCACTGTTAGCGCAAACTGCATTACATTTTCTGTGTTAGCCAACACTCTGCAGTATCAAACAAACTGAGCAAGTCCTCATCAGATTCTTACTGTTCAGATTAATTCATGCTAGAGGAAGCGTCTCTGCAGCACCACGGCTGCTGACGTCGGCTGCACAGTAAGCCTACAGTCTACCAGGCTGATTTGAATTAAAGATGAGCTGCTGCTTCAGCTGTCCACTGCGCATATGTGCTTGTATGGTTGATGCAGGGGGGGTTAGGTGGGATTAACGGGCCGTGGTTGTTCATGTGGTCAGTGTGACATTTCCAGACACAAACTGCCATTCACACGCAGACGAGGCCGTTAAATCCCCCTTAGACATGGCTACTCTCAGTCTGCCCATCAGCTGTCAGTCCTTGTGTTTATGTTTGTCAAACTTTATTAAACTTCACTTTTCTACTTCATGCAGCCTAAATGCATGTGTCTAATGTTCTCTGTATTCACACAAGAACTTCCCCATTTTCTCGTTTGCATGCTAACAACTGCGTGAGCAAGTCCTCTGAGTTTTAGACAATTTCTAAAGAAAATAACAGTCCAACACAAAGCTGGACATAATTACTGGCACACATGTTTTCTGCTTAATTAGAAGCATTTTGAAGGTTTTGCATTGTTCAGTCTAACCCAGATTTCGCTTTTTAGACAAAAATATGTGGGTTAAAGAGATGCCCTGTAACATGACAACTTAAAGGGGACCCATTATGCAAAACTCACATTTTGCAACATTTTATTCTTCCATTTGGGTCTCAACTAAAACAGTCCAAGAAATTAAAAAATAGAACACCAAGCGGGTTTTTGGCAATAAGTTAAAGTTTTTTGCTCTGCGCCGTTACCTAGCAACCCAACCAGAGCTCCAGCACGTTTGGTCAGCTAGTTTTACCGCTACATATAATGGCTGCTAGAAAAGTGTTTTATTGTTCACTTACTATTCAGAAACCACTTGTTGCATTCTTGTTGGTTATGCAGGAGCCTCAACTAATGCTTTTCAAAGATGAACAGTTGTATAATTGCAGATCTGTTTGCAGCCATTTTTTACTGTAAATGAGTCTGGAGGTCTGGCCAGCAGCAGCTTTTTGTATTTAAAGTGACAGAGTCCCTAAAACAGCTCAAAATAAGCAGAACTGACCAGATTAATATTTTATTAAAGAATAATTTTATCCCCCCAAAAAATCTAATGAATATGCTTTGTGTAGCTCATAGACCTGCCCTAATTTGTTAAAGAAGCATAATAGGTCACTTTTAACCTACTGATAAGCAATAAATTAGCAATAAGTCATTTACTAAAACTATTACCGTCTCTAAAAGGATTATACTGAGCACAATAGTGAGCATAAACACATATTTAAACTGTAGCTGTCCTTCTGTTCTACAAATATACAAGCAGTGGTTTCGTGTAGCAGTGCCACACATTCTTTCCCTGGGGGAAGCTCCCCTCCAGTTGTAATTACTGTTGGCATGTGGGGAACCAGCAGCACCCCACTGCAGCTCCAGAGACACGGTTTAAGGTCACAACCCCTCGCCGCAGCGCTGCATGGGCTGCATTGTTCATCGGCCGAAGCGCAAAGGTGAAGGGTCATGCAAGGCTGCAGGACCTGCATGCAAGCGTCGTCTGACAGAACCAGACAAATGTGAAGTGGGCAGAGAGCGGATGAATGGCTTGATTCTGCTACAGTATGCTGAGCTGTCAGGGAGGGGAACAAACCAGCTGTGTTTGCTACGCTGAAACAAGCCGGGCAACTTATGAGGAGAGTAGCAACTCAAGGACATGCAGTACCTTGTAAGTGATTGAAAAAAAAAAAAATCACATTGCGTTCCTTACAACCACTGAATTCAATACATTTGATTCAACTTAATGCCAATTTTAGAAATAAGGGACAGAAAAACTGATACATGAATTTGTGTTTAGCCACTCTGAGTCAAAACTTGGTCTGAACACCTTTTGCTGCAATTACAGCTGTAGGTGATGATTAAAGTCCTGTTTAATGCTTATTGTGTGTTTTTTAATGTCTAGATGTATGTATTCACGTGTTTTATTTTTCCTTTTATGATTTTGTTTGGTGTATTTAAGTGTTCCAGTTATAGTTTTCTCAATTCCTGTGACGCGTCTGTAAGTTTTAGAAAATGTTATACAAATAAAATATTATTTATGTTTTTTGGGATATTTCTGTTCCAGATTTGGACACCTCAAATCAGACATTTTTGCCTTTTTTTTTTTTTGCAAAATAGCTCAAGCTCAGTCAAATTTTTAAAAGGGGTTTAGGTCAATACTTTGACTGGACCACTCTGATTCTTATCTGTCTCATTGTCCAGTGTTCTCTAGGTTTTCCCAAAGTTTTCAACCCATATTGCCCTCAACTTGGTCACCACTGCATGATGCTGCCCCCACAATGTTGCAGTTAGGATGGTTTGTTTGCCAATTAAAATACAATGACGTTTGTATTTGTAACAATATGCGAATGGTTTTGCAATTCACCAGTCAGTCCAAACCTTTCTGCAACAGAAACATTACTTCTTAAGAGTGAAAACTTGCCAAACTTTGACCACTGGTCAAATTCCAGCGAAACCAAACTTGGAAAAACGTGAAACCTCGTATAGCGCAAATGTTCTTGTAGAACTCGCTGCCAAGCCGCCGTGAAAATTAAAACTATTCTGTGGTTTTACAATTACAGGATAGGCAGAATACAAAAGCATTGAATATTTATAGCTATAATGATTTCAGGTTAAATCATGAGGTTTGCAGGTGGTTCTCATCTCCCTGTCAGGTGAAGCCAAGCTGGCACAACAAGTGGGCGAACGCTTAAAAATATATATTTGTCATGTGTTCCCGGCATACAATGCAACTATTTCAGAGGTTACCTTGCTGTCTGTGACTTTCCCGGAAGGTTTTTTGAAGAAAGATGTCCTGGCGGTGAAAAAGTACTCCTCGGAGTCTTCCTCCAAGCTGCTGTAGCCGCTGCTCATCGTGCTATTCCACGTCATTTGCGGACAAAACTTCCCGACGCGGACCCGGACGCATCAAAACTCCCCTTTTGAAACAACAGTACTAACAAAAAAATAAAACAAAACAAGCTCCTGACACCAGACCTGTGGGTGTCTCCGTCAACCGGTGATTCCCTCCTTTAAATCCGCTCTACTGTCTCCCAGTTCTTTCCCTTCCTCTTCTTCGGTCACTGGAATAAGTCCGCCGGTATGCCCGAAACTCGTTGAAATTGTTCCATTTTAAAACGCCAAAAACCCAACTGACTTATTTTGAGAAAAAATACTCTTCTGAGTAAAAAAATAACCTACAATTTTATCTGTAAGAAAGGGGGGGAAACCACGACAAGCTCCTATCATTCGACGTCTCTGCCCGTTTGACTGTTGAATGTGCGACTCCCCTGTGACAGCCAGTCAGCTACAGTGAAGCCCCGCCTACTACAAGAAACAGACCAATCATCTGTCTTAAGATTTTTACTAAGCCCGCCCCACGCAAGCAACAGCCAATCACGGAATTGATGACTATTTTTAAGTCTGGTTAAATATTCAAAACAAAAGGGTGTGAAAATATACTTAAATTTAGGCTATTTTTTTCTTCCTAAAATGTATTATCTGAAATCAAATTTTAATAGAACTGAGCTATTCTTTAAATGAATTTATTACATTATTATAAAGGGAAAATATAAAATAAAATAATAATAATGTTACTAGTAAACTCACTGGAAAAACTGTCTGGCAGTACAAGTATATTCTTGGTGTCTAGAAACATTTTGTTGAGAGCAATCATGAAGTGGAGGAAAATGATTTTATTTTTTTAAACAAGTGAAAATCTGAAACGAGAAGTTTCCAATTTTATTCAGTCCCATTTACTCAAAAAGAGTCATTTTCTTCAGTTCTGTTCGTTCCAGCAGGAGTAGACTCACTTAAACCTCAGTAAATCCAACACATAACAACAAATCCCAACAGAAAGAGTATAAAGTTACCAACATTACTGAAAAATGCTAGATTTAAAAAATAAGGAGAGGACTGAAGGCAAATATTTTGGAAACAGGAATAAGAAAATCTTGTTTTAAATCGACTGCATAGTTACAAAACAAGTTTTTCTTCTGAAGCAAGCGTTTTCTCATCCAATTCTTGACCAAAATTACAAACCCAAAAGGTTTTAAATCTCTACTTGTGTCTGAACGTTTAATCTGTTTGACTTCTTTGGATTCAAGATGACATTTTAGATGATTTTTAAACATTTCCAAAAACCTCACACAACATTTATCTGTGGCTTTAACCAGAAACTGAACATTTTTCATTTAGGTAGATGGTCAGATTCAGTTTCAGTTCCTGAATTTATTACAATATAATTCTCCTTTATATTTCGCTAACTACTTGTGGGCAAAATTGATTTTTTTTTTTTTTTTTGCAATATTTTGTGGTACTACTGTGATAACAATAAAGACCTTGATTTAATAAAAACTATTACTTATATTTTAGGTAACTGTATGACTGTGACTGCAAGGCACAGCATTCACAGCGACACAAAGACAACTATTGTTCTTGAAAATCATTTGCAATAGGCTTCTTCAAGATGCCACTTACTTAAAAATAAAGTGTGATTTGTATCAACAAATCACGGTAGCTGGATAATCATATTTTCAAATTAACCAATATTTAAAGATGCTCTTCTGGACCAAACAATGGAGAAAATAGCAAAACACATTCTAGAACAAGCTGTCAGTTTAGTTTTTTATTTACCATTAATAGCTGAAATTTATCATGAAATCAAAATTCTCATCATTGAGACATTTTTTAATAGACTATGATTGTCTTCTGAATATCGTTACCTCACATAATGTCATAAATTAAATTAATAAAATGTAAACTTGTACCAAAACAGTAAAATTACATAACATTTAGTGAGAAGGTAAGCTTACTGTTGAGTTTAGGTGGTTTAAATCACATCAGGGATTTATTTATATTTAACCACGTTGTGTCAAAGCCTCCTGTGACATTTTTACGTAGCAACAGCTGAGGTAAATTAAAGCTGGTCTGTTTTTGATTGCCTTTATCCACTATAGAACATGACGTTAAAGGTTCTTAGTATTAAACTGTTAGAGTAGCAACCCACCCAGCTGCAAAAAAGCCCACAAAAGTCAGAAAAGCAGTTTCAGATGCAGAATCTATGCTACATCTGCATTAAATCAGGCCTAACCCAATCTCACACATGTACACACTCATACAGCAGAGGGAGCGTTACATGCACACGAGCGCTAATTTAAAACCAGGGAGGGTAGAAAAGAGACCAAAATAAATATGCCTCATGTGGGTCAGCCAAACCAAAATCTGGTCTTTTGAAATACAACACAGCAGAGATCTACTCAAAACAATCAGAGTGCTCAGATCAGCATTGCTTCAGTGGACCGCCCAGCGTCCGGCGGGACGTGAAAACATCACTGGACATTTTTTCTTTAAACAATAATAATTCATAGCTTCTAGAGTATGAATTCAGGAGTTAAGCAGATTTGAATCTCTAATTACCACAGAATAATTTTCATCTTAACTCTCCAAAGATGTTAAGATTGTGCACAAAGTGGCAAAAACACATAATGTCTGGAATCAGCTTCTAAAAACTTCTGGTATTATTTCACTCATTAGCAGCTTTTTACTCATAAATATTCAGGAAATCCCAGTTTAGCTGAAACAAGAGATGCAATCCCGATAAACTGAGAGAAGCGCATGAAGATGTGCTTATTGTGTTAATGTGCAGCTCAGTGACGCTGGCCTGGAGCCAGTCGGGTTAAACATTACTCGAATTCCAGTAAAGGCAGCTTTTAACTAGAATACACTGGAGTGGATGATGACATGTGGCCCTTTTGGAAAACTCAGCATTCAGGTAGAGACAGACACTTTCCAGGAACAAACAGCAATGCTACAAGATGCTAAACCCAATCTCAGAACTGAGAGAACAACACATTTTACTCAAGGCTTCCCCCTGTGCATTATAAGCCTGGCGGGCCACCAGGCTTTACTTGTGCCCCCACCAAGCCAAACACTCCTTATTTATTAAAGTCTTTTTAAAATGTTTGCATTTTTTAAGATTTTATTGGTGGTATTCTTGTATTAATCTCCCAATAACACATAATTATCAAGTGTTATTTTCAAATTTCCTGTCAACTTTAAACATTTTTTAACTGAAAAACACGACGAGCCGCTGCACTAGCACCCAAACACCAGGCGTGGCAGGTTTTCTGTGGGAAACCTTGTTACTAAACAATAACTTGTGCCAGCAATTATTGAGATATACAATAATATTCTTGTTTTGAAACCATTTCAAAAATCATTATTATTATTATTATTATTACTATTACTATTATTAATTGGTGAGTTTCACGCCATCAAAAAATTTAACATTTTGTAGAGCACACTTAACATTTAACCGTAAGATATTTTAAATATCAAAAATAAAACACAACAACCAAGAACAATAAATGCAACATAATAAAAACAACTCAGAGCCTGAATCATAAATAAAATGATGTCTCTGTAAATAAAATTGCCATTTAAAAAATATTAATCAGAATAAAAATTATGAAGCTCATTTTAGTTTATCATGTGATTGATTGCTTATTGTGACAGACTTTACAATCTCAAATGTGAATCATTTGATAGCTTTAAATTTTCTGAAACCCTTTTCTGAGTTCTGTTACATCTATTTGTTCCTCTTTTGTGTCCATTTTAAATATTACAGAGAAATTATAATTGGGTAAAATTGGTTTGAACAAGTCCAGGCTTTACCAAAAACAAAACAAATTGCCACAAAACTCTGCTTTGTTTACAGTTTGGGTCAACATTATTTTATTTTTACTGCCTCAAAATGGTCAGAATGGCCATTTGTTGCTTTAATTCTGGAGAATAAATAGCACAATTGATTATAAACATATGGCAGGTATTTATATAGCGGCCAGTTTTTAAAAAATTAAACTTGCCAAAAGTGCAGACAATAATCTTAGATATTTCTGTAGCTGTGCAGCATTATTAAGAGCAAAAGGACAAAAGTGGAAAAATTTTGAGTTTCAGACAAATAAAGCTCTCAAACTCAGTCAGTGTCCTACTTTTAGATGAATCCTTTGTCTAACAAATCTGATCTAAATGCCTGAATTTCATCCACAGAAAGCAGCCATGCTCTGCAGAGTTCTGATAGTGACCTAATTATTTAAATTATGATGTTGAAGCAGAAACCGATCTAAAGGTTGCAAGACGTCAGAAACCAGTGGATTAAAGAAGCGAATGTGGATCAGGGGGATCAAACTTTCAGCCTGGAAACAATCTGGGATCCCCAAAACAAGATAAGGACCAATCAAATCAAATAAAAACTACGAAAGGCCTTCATAAAGGCACAAAGAACCATTGAGAAAAGATTTATGACTTCTACTCATATTTAACATTGCTACAAAGGCTGAAACGTAACTGAGCCATGTATTCAGAGACGTCGTGACGAAGAGGTCTGGACATAAGAATGCTGTTAGGTAAGACAGATCTGTAGCTCCTTCAGTTACACATTACACACATTCCTCTTCTGACAAACCGGTGATGTTTCCAACACAGCCTGCAGCTCCAATCACAGACCGACGGTGAAACTGGGAGCTCCACCCGAGTCACCAACCAATCACTTCCTCAAGGTTTAAGAAACCAGCAGAAATTAGAGGTTTTTCTGCTCATTTTTAAAGTGCTGGAAGGATTTTAGTTGGAAAAACTAGACGTACGCTGTAATTAAGTGTTAATCAGATAGAAACAGAGGAAATGACAGGTTCTTTTATCCAGAGTTTTTGCACGATTTTGGGTTTCAACTGCTTCTATAAACAGAACAGGTGCCTCAAAAAACACTCAGATGTTTTTTTAGCAATAACTTAATGTTTTTGGTGTCTGGAAAGTGAACCTCTGAATTGACATGACGCCGGTCCCGCCCCCTTGCGGAAGTAGAGCTGTCCTCCGACAAGACAACTGTTATTATGGCAGACTAACGGACCTCAATGTGTCACCCGAGACATTTTTTGAGTCATTTTTGTGTTATAAACTAACACTGAGGCAGGCAAGAAAATTCTCTAACTAGTCCTACGTCAAGTCTGTAAGGTTATTAGCGGGAAATAACAGAGAAATCAACAATAAAGCCCAAGAGGAAAAGTGAGGGAAAAAAGTCTGGTTGGATGTGAGTGTGAACGCTGTGGGAAGCACCTTGCACGTACAAAATGTGTGAATAATGACTTAAATAATACCAAGTTGTGAAAATCTGCCTTCAGGAAAATGCTTAAAAATAATCAGTAGCATGAAATGGTGTTTAAATGTCAATATAGCAGTTAACTAAGTCTGTTTTCATGCTGCCATAGAGCTACCATTGGAATCTACACGCATAAAATCCAGCATAACTACCTTCACTTATTGATCTGGAAATGATTAGAAGTTTAGCAATGTTGTTTTAATTTAACTGAGTTGTGCTTATTTGACGCTTAGCCCGTCAGCCGTGAGTCGTTAGCACGTAGCCTGAGCCGTTTGTAAGGAGTGGTGAGCCGTTAGCACATAGCCTGAGCCATTTGTAAGGAGTGGTGAGTCGTTAGCACGGAGCTATCAGTAAGTGTCGTTATGACAAAAACTGGGATGTTTACTACCAGTTATCTTCGTGGTGCTGACTAACTTGGTAGTTTCCGTCCATCAGTTTCATTCAACTGGACGTGAGGTGGGCTGCATGATTTGCATTACTCCAGACTCCTTTTTGTTTTGGAAATGTAACAAATTGTATTCCGCCCTCTACATGTTCTGGGTAACGGCTGTCGGGAATACATATCACCCACTGACAACTGGGACTGTGTTTACCTATTATTTTCCTCAAAATCTCTCTGACTGCAGCGTGTTTTCTATGATAGATATTGTCAATATTGTCGGAGTACTGTACTTGGAACACTGATTGGTCAGTTGCTGACTGACCAATCAGTATGGAGCTGGCATCATGTCAATGGTTAAGTAATATTTGAACGGCACTGCGCCGTTAGCAACCCCAGCGGAGTCCAGCATGGTTACCTGGCAACCCAAGAGTAGCTCCAGAATGTTTGGTCAGCTGGTTTTAAGAAAAGTGTTTTATTATTGACTTACTACTCAGAAACCACTTTCTGCATCTTTGTTGGTTGTGCAGGAGGCTCCACTTCTGCTTTTCAAAGATGTACGGTTGTATAACTCTGTGTTCCGCCACATTTTTATTTAAAATGTTCAGAGCTCAAGATTAGCACATTGACTTATCAGAAAACTTTTTAAAAAAAACCTGATTAGTTCTTTCTTGTATTTTAATGTTAACATTTGTCTGGTTTCTGCTATAAACAGACAAATGACACTAGTATATTAGTAGTGCAATATGTATTTTTACGTTTTATTAGGAAAAATAATAAACATTTTGTCTAATTGGCTTGAAAAGAATGAAATTGTGCTTCGTCAGTCATTTTGTGATGTTTTTACATATACATATTTCACCAGTTTTTCATTTCCTGACAAAAGTGAATAAGTCAAGGACTATTTGTAACTTTGATTTTAATGTTTTCTGTCTGACTTATCCAGTACAATATGTTCTCCTTAGGGTATCAATCTGTTCATGTTTTTTCTCTGAAACTCTGTAAGTGTAAACGTCAAAATATCTGAATAATTTAATGCACAGAAGGTTTTCAGGAGCAGATGTCAGCCCCTAACTGTATTTGTCTGCTTTTAAATTAAGTTTATCTAGTCTGCTGCATCTGCTGCCTGATTAAATTACCCTATATTGGTTAATATAGAGCACACAGACTTTAAACCATTAACTTTTATTTTTTTAAAGATGCATCAGTCTGGATTTCACTGGAGTGTTTTAAAGTTTACGTTCTGCTTTTTCTGGGTTACAGCAGTGAGGTCCTGTGGGAAAAGCAGTCAGCGGCTAAATGTCTGGTTAAAAATTAATCCGGTTTAAAAGCAGACAGACCTCATTGTGTCCTGGGACAGAAAGCAACATAGAACCACCAGGTGGACATGAAGCCATAAAACAAAGACAAGGCCGTTTTCTCAACAAAACAAAGTAAAATCAAATTCCTTTTGGCTTTCATGGAGGGGAAAGTCGATCCACATAGCTTATTCTTGTACTTCTCCTCTTTCTCCTTATATTTAAAATGTATTTATTTGCAGCATTTGTTTTCAAAGTCAATAACACAAAAATAACAATGAAACCAAAGGATATGACATCACGTTTTTATGAATTCGTAAATATTCCAGGAGGAGGAAGTTGGGAGGAATGAATGGGTTTGCATTTTGATTTAGGAAAGTAATTATGTTCCTGTTACTGAACATTTAGAATAGAAAAATGTGTATTCTGTTCAATTGATTTCCTAAACGGAACAAAAATGCATGAAAATTTACTTCATGTAACATGTTATTGGCTGTTTCCACTGACCAAATAATTACCCAATTTGACATTTTGGAAATAAATTTGGGCAATGGAAAGACGCAAATTTCGAAAAACTTTTTTTTTTTTGGTAAAATGATTTGGTTTTTCCATCAGCAAAATTGGTTTATTCCAAAAAAACGTCGATGATGACACTTTTTTCACATCACACAAGTCGCATGATCAACAACCTGATGTTGCCACAGGCAGAAAACAGGCAGTAGTAGGAGGATTATGGTGCAGCATGTTTTTTAACAACTTATAAAGTGAACAAATTTATTCCTGTGTGATTTTAATTGCGTTTCTTATTTAATGGAAACGCTGCAACTGCTAAAATGTGTTTTTTTTTTTCCAACACTAGTGGAATAGTGACAAAGTTTTACACACATTTGTAATGGAAATGCAGCTATTCTCAACTAATAAAGATTTAGAAATTGCTCTTGCTTTTGTTTTGTTTTATCATTTTCGCTTCTTACGGTTTGTTTCTGGGTTGCAGTGGGTGAAATTTGAAGAAATATATTCCCCACCCTAACTAACTTCACTCAAGAGTTCAAACTTTAAGGCATGTATCACACAAAATGCTGGATTTTGTTAAGGGGCCGCATGGGCAGTTGCTCAGGGTGGCAACAGAAAGCGGGGCAAATTAGCATCAGGAAAAAAACAAAGACAACATATCAGTCAGTTGGGCCTTGAACATGATTGACTGTCCTCCATTTTATACACAAACTGGAGGTACTGGTGCATTGCACAAGGTGAATAAATATAATTAAGGTGGATAACCTGAAAATACAGTTAATATTTTCATCAGGTTGGCCATCATCTAGTCTGGAAATATATTCCCCACTCTAACCAGGTTTGTAGTTTATGCTACAAACAGACAAATGACAAACTTGCAAGGCAACCCTGATGCTTAAGAGCTTACCTTGTGAGGCTCTCTGTATTCAGGAGTATTTATTAGTGGGGAGTGGTTTCTTTTTTCAGCAGGAAGGTGTGTTTGTGGTCTAATTAAAAGGTAGGAAGGTTGGGGGTTTGAGTCCCTCACAGCTGCTTTAAAGATGGGAAACAACAGACGGGGGTTTTACTCAGGGAACTTCCCTCAACTTCTTTCACTTAGTTAATAATTAACACTATTTTATGCTGGAGGAATTAGTCCTCATAAAAGTTCGTCTTAACTGCAACAGAGAGGTCACGTTTTTATAGGGATAGTTTTAGGCTTCTCCACAAGGTTTATGTTTGTTTAATTTATTTAAACAAATTAAGCATGTGATCAATCTGGACGAGTTCAAAGCAACATTTCTAAAAATAGGTTTAATGGGTTTTTTTTACATGTCTTCAATATGTATGCAAGTATAAGTCAATCTAAACAATAACATGAAAACGGGATTTATAACTAACTTTTAAACTTTTTGGTATATTTTATGTAATGTTTCTCAAAATAATAATAAAAAACTCACATTAACACATGAGGAATGAAGATGTCAAACCCAAATGGATTAAATAATCATAAAATAATCAAACATCCTGACTCTTTGAATAAACTATACATAATTGAAAGACACATTCTAGTTAAAACTAAAAATATATAACTAATTATGTATATTTATATGAACTTATAGTACACAAAATTAACTCAATAAGAGGTTTTGCCTTTAATCCTGCATTTAATTAAAGTTTGGAAAACTATAATTCAGCCACCATTGTTGCAGAGGAAAAAAAAGAGCAAATAAAAAAATTGTTGTTGTTTTTTTCTAAATTACAACTGAAGGCTTTATGTTTAACATAAAATAGATGTTTTTATTTGTCTGAATTTATAGTGAAAACAAAATGAAGAAAACTTTCCTTACTTCTCCTTTTCCTACATGTTGCATGGCAACCACAAATTGCTTCGATGGATTCTGTAAATGGTCTTAAGAGCATTTAGAAATAAAAATCTTTTTTAAAAAGTGTGTCAATATTACATTTATGTTCCCAACAGGAAGAACCATAAGTGGATCAGCTCCTCTGTCAGTAGATTAAATGATGCACTGAATTTTTTTACTGTTTGATTTTGCATCAAATGTCTAAAATTGGCTTTAATCAGACTTAACTCAATTTTATTATTTTTTTATTTAGCACATCCGTCTGGCCTTAAATCATACTTTAGTTGAATCAGTGCTGAATGTCTGTGCCGAGTCTCAGACAGATTCAGAAACTGCATAAATCAAACATGATGAATTCGGTTAGTTCAACGTGAGAAGATGCCTGTAGTGTATTCTTTTTTTAATTTGGACTCCGATTGTGGTTTCTGAGCGTGTCCCAGCACACTGTGATCTACTGCAGGGTGTGCGGCCCAGTATTTTACCCTGACAGACAAAACACTGAGTGTCTCATGATCAAAGAGCGGAGGAATCCTGCCGGAGGATCACATGCAGGCCCGGTGTATCGCATAATCACAGACAGAGAGCCAGAGATGAAGGAACACAAACAGTTGCTGGAGAAGAAGATGCATTGAGAGTAAAGACGCATTAAGGCGCGTTATAAACTGCCAACCAACTGAAACAACAGAGTAGATGTGCAGCTGTAACACATACAGAGTTATTTTTAGTCTACAGTTTAGATGTGTTTTTACTTCTAGAAGTGTATTTGTAAGGTTAGACACTGGATGAGATAGCCTCAACTCTAATTCTACTTGGTTTAGGTGCCTGCCAACCAATCCACACCAAACTTTCCAAAACTCCTAAAAACAACCCCACACTTTAATCGTCCTTTCACCGAACTTTAAACTTGACACAATGGAGTCAGTTGCCGTTGCTATGGCAACCGCTAACCTCCAATTCACCCATCGGATTTCCAGAAAGAAGCAGGGTTTCCACTGACCATTTAATTGTGCAAACTGGAATCCGAAAATAAAATTTTCTGCTATAAATGAAGAAGACAGTAAAAAGAAATACTGGTAGAAAAATCAGGCCTCCACAGCAGATGAACAAAGTTGTTATTTTCTGCTCAGCACTGATTTTTGATGAAGAGAAGCTGCAGGTCTGAACTGAAACAGCAGAAGGGAGTCTCAGTGCAGTAACAGCAAAACAGCATAACTCTAAATCAAAGGTCAAACTCACACAAACTCAACTGTGGGTGATTTATTGCCAAGATTAACCTTTCTGACTCTCCCAACACAATCTTTTACTATCCTTTTTAAACGCTCTTCATCAGGAGTTTTAACTTTTTTTAAATCAAACTTATCAAAATATACACCTAAAGAAAATGTAACTTTATGGTTTAGTTCTTTTCCTTCTGTCGCTTTATCATAAAACAGAGACACCTCTGTATTTAAATATCTTCCTTTTGGTTTCATCTTGTTGCTTTAATCTGAATCCTGAAAGCGTGCATTCAGCACTTTCTGTTGTTGACAGCAGGACCACGGTGCACGAAGCCTGAATGAATGCTGAATGTGGGTCATTTACAGTGCACTCTTATCCAATCCAGGCAGGATTGGATAAGAGGATAAGGATAGGACCTCAGATAAGCACAAACAAACAAATGCTGTGCAACATGACAGATAGCAGTTCACTGGGGAGTCCCACCCTGATGGGTATCTAAGTTTTCCTCTGAACCACCAGCAAAAAACGGGAAAAAATACTTCTTCCATTCATGTGAAGGAGAATATAGTGGGTTAGAGTTTTGAGTTGACAGATCTGCAGATCTGGTTTATACTTTTATCCCGAGTAAGTAAACACAACTGAAAAAGATCTGAGTTTGTAGATTCCCAGTAGGCAGCTTGAGAAATTTTTCAAAGAATAAATGTAAACAAGGCAGCAGAGGAGAAAGGTTAAGCATTAAATACAGCTTGCATTAACTATTACCTTGCATCTTACCATCTTTAGACTGGTTAGTTACCCATTGCTGCAGCAACTATTGGTATAATAGCTTTAACTCATCAAAAAATACTCAAACATATTAATTATACTAACTATCTGCTTACATTTATTTTAACAAAGAAATAAAAAAGATATGAGCCAACTGGAATTCTAAACTTTTCTAACTTCTTGTTGCAACTAGCTGTGCTACATACTTATACAAGCTCATATATAGACGAACCCTTGAAATTCTACATTCTCGGCAGCAGAAAGACACAATGTTATAAAGAAGGATAAAAAGCACCATGCTCATGAAACATATTTTGTTGGGTAATTTTTTTAATTCATTTTACTTCAGTTCTATTATTCTTTCTGTTGTAGTTAATTATGCTTTCTCTGTGCTGTTGTATAGCCTTTTTTCATTTCATTATATCAACTATAAAAGCCCTTCATTACTCTAACACTGTTGTGAAAAATTCTATTTTTGCTTGATTTTAAACATCCACCACTTAAATGAAGTACATTAAGTTGTGTATTCAGTCCAAGACTTGAATATGGAAAATTTGTAATAAAGATTTCCCGGTTAACTTGAAATTGGCTCAAAGGAACAAGAAGGCTACAGCAGTGAATGTTGATGAAGAACAATATTCTTGAAGCTAAAAGAAACGTAAAAAAAACAGCCTAACTGGAGGATACCATGAATCAGCCGAGCTACATTCTCAGTGGTTTAGTTCACATTAATTAGACAGTAAAAAGCATCCATTAGTACACAGTGACAATGACACACATGGGGGCTTGTCCGGGATCTTAATAGACATCTTAATGCTTTTAACATCACAATTGTATGAAAGGAAACATGACTGCAGTTCTTTGAACTGCGATAGAACTTGGATTTGATTAAAACAATACTTACAAAGCTAAAAGAAAAATCATGAGCTCATCAGGTAGCAACCATTTGGCTCAAAAACAAATCTTTACAAAAGATTTGATAAATGTGGGGGCAAATAGCAATAGCTATGAAAACATAATTGTTGACAATTTCATACTGAAATAAACACTGTATATTTACTGTTACAGAAATGTACCATAAAATCTCTCTGCTTCTTTACATATGTTTTATCTCAGAATAACAGTTGGTAATGTTGCACATATTATCTCCCAAAACTGAGGAGGAAATCAGAAGGACCCATCTGCTGGTGGGTCTCTAAGCTGCAGAAGGGTGTCCTGTTTCAGCTGATGATGTTAGAGCTTTGTTTGTCAGAGTGAGGACTTAATCCCAGACAATCCACAAAAGATTACAGTTCAAAAGTGAGTGTTATATTTCATCTCTGTCACTCGTTCTGCTGTTATGCAAATGTATTTTGTTTTATTACAGTTCTTAGATAACTAATTGTTTGAAATGTTAACTTTAATTTTGCAGTTTCAAAATGTATTTTGATTTATTGTTTATTATTAGAAAATTGATCAGCAAAAGAAACTGTTCTCAGGTGATTATAGAAGAAAGTGATGCCACCATAGATTGGTGACTTTAGTTAATCATTGGTTTATATTAAGTTATTCAATTTAGTTTTTTTTTCCTCTAAAGGATGTCTTAGTTCTAGCTGAGACAAAACTTTTGTTCAAGAAGCCAGAAAATAGGAACTGGACCTCTTTAAGGACATCAGGATGATGCCTTTTGGAAATTTTAAAACAGCCCACATATTTCTGCACTCTTCCTAATGACAGAGAATATTTGGTTTCTGTGGAAATGTTAGGATCTTGCTTCAATTTGAAAACAATTTGTGGGATTTGGAAATGTTTTTCTCTCCAACACATGTTTAAAAGGGGATCTGTTTCACCACTAAAAGGCTTTATGATCAGTTTAACTTAGGACTAGATATCTACAAAACACTAAATACAGTTTAAATTCATGTACTGGCATAAATTTCCCAGATCTACTTCTCCCTCTCTGTGAAACAAGGCAATTCATGGTACTTTACATGATGAAAGCGTAAAACAAAGAAGCAATAAACATGACATTTTTTTCTAATGTCATTAAAAAAATCATCAAATACTGGAACTGCTTCTCCCCGTTTGGTTCTGGTTCTGGGGATTCAGAGCAGACTAGAACCAGAAGACCTGAATAGTGTGGAAGGTTGATACAACAGCAAGTCTTTAAAGGGAACTTATGATGCAAAATTCACATTTTGCACATTTTTGTTCTTCCATTTGGGTTGATACTGCTTCTAAAATCAGCCCAATCGCTTACAAAAAAAAAACACTCAGCAATTTTTTGGTAATAAGATAAATTTTTTTGGTGTCTGGAAAATCAGTTGTTTCAAAAACCTCCCGATTGCTAACTCACATTCGGCAGGCACTGAGCCGTTGCCTAGCAACCTCAGCAAAGCACAGCCTCCTTACCTAGCAACCCAAGTGGAGCTCCAGGACGTTTGGTCAGCTGGTTTTACCGTTGGAGAAGACAAGTGCTCTGTTGTTGACTTTGAACTACTCAGAAACCACTTTCTGCGTCTTTGTTGGTTGTGCAGGAGGCTCCGCTACTGCTTTTCAAATATGTATAGTTGTATAATTGTGCACAAATGTAATGAACATGTTTTGTGTGTTCAAAGAAGCACAATAGGTTACCTTTAATGTATTCTGGTGCTAAGCCATTCAGTGATTTATAAACTAGTACAAGTATTTTAAAGCCTATTCTCCAAGCTTCAGGGAAGATGGAGAACGGATGATGTGCTCTATCTTCCTAGAAAGGGAAGATTGGAAGATTCATACCAAAAGGAAGAGTAGTGTGATAATTGCATGGTGATGGTGTTTGTTTACAGGGATGACTGCATGAATTCAGATGTTTGATAGTGAAGGGGGAAGATGATGAGATAACTCAGACACTTGAGGTTGTATTGTCTGCTTTTCTGATGTTTTATGATGAATTTTCTTAGTATCCTGCAGTTTTATTTGATGTATTCCCGAGTTTTGAGCAATTAGGTATTATTAATGTAGTGATCCACATTCACATTCTGTTTTAGCATCAATAGATATATATATATATATATATATATATATATATATAAACGTTTACCCCTGAAAAAGTTACAAGTATTCACTTTCAGCACTACTGGATCCCAACCAAGTTGAATGTTGAGCTTTAAAATTCAAAAAGTAGGCAAAATGCAACATTTCTTTGTGTGCATTTGTGTTGTTGATCGTAGATTTTTCCTTATATTTTCTGAGATTACAACATTTTTCTGTTTTGTTTGTATTTTTATGTATTTGTGTGTTTTTGAATTTGTCCATGCATATATTTGCAGTGCGTTTTGTTTGCAGTGCGTTTTGTTTGCAGTGCGTTTGCACCAGTCGACCAACGTATGTAACCTCATAAGTTGATTTGTAAGTTGACTCTTATAAAGTTTAGCAATTTCTTTCATGTCAAACCAACAGCTTGACCTGCAGACTTGAATTCTCCATTTTCAAGAAAATCTTAATCACTAGAAAACATTAGCAGCACTAACAGATGCTCTGCTGTCCAATTACGATCAATTACGTCGTAACAATACTTTCCCACCGTCAGGTTCTTTCCCACAAGACAAGAACTTGGCACACAGGCCATAAAGCTGGGTGAGGTCTCATGAGATGCTAAAGGAAACCCAACAGCAGCCAGGTTATTTAAGTATTTTATCAGATGTTTTTGGCATGTTTAACATCGTACAAACCACTAATATCATTTTTAACAACAGAGTTTTGTGTGCCGTTTTTTGTTGTTTTCCAGGAAAGCTCCAGAGCTTATAAATCACTTCCAGACTCAGATAAATTAAGCAAAGTAAAAGACTTTTTAAAAAGAACTCATGGACGTTGCCCTCTGTGTTCACTGTCATTGTTTCTCCCAGTCTGTGATGGGTTTGGTTTCTCTTGTGCTTCTATGTTTGTCTTTCCCAGCTCACAGGAAGTTAATTTTATTCTCTCTTTTGGCTCCTTGTCAGTCATTTACAGGATCTCCTTGCAGTTAGACCAATCGCATGGCAGGAGAGGAATGTCGGACAGTGTTACACAGGTTTCAGTATTAGGTTTACTTTTTAAAAATCTATTAAATTGATAAAACAACCTTAAATAAAGGAATGCTCCATTTTTAGGGGGGCAAGCTGAAGTGGAGAAGAGCTACAGCTTTAGACCGTGACTTCATGTTTTTTATTAATATAGAAATTAATAAAATTAGTTATCTAGGTATTCTTGTGTCCTCTGTATTTGTTGTGTTCAGGTTTCATGTGCTGCACATTGAAGGCAGATGATTGAATTGACTGTTAATTCTATTAGTGAGTTAGTGGTTTATATTAAGCAGACATTTCCTCCTAACAAGGTTTTATGGCCCATGGTCAACGTTTTGAACTGCATAATGGCTGACTTTGTTGCTTATTGTAGCAGTTCTATTTACTTATTTGCCGCTGAATTATTTTTAGCCCGATTCATTGATGGATCTCGTGAGGATGCTTTTTAAATTACAGCAGATGGGTTTTTAAGGGTGAGATGAGAGTCACAGTGTAGTTCTTAACATGAATACAGCAGCACTGACAGGACTTTCATACATGCAGTTACAGTAAACTGACACGGGTCTGTGTGAATATATGTAAGTGTAAATCCACTAGTGTTGATAGATGTTCACATACTGCAGAGAGCACAACCGATTTACTTATCCTTCAGATATATATAGGTGTGTGTTTGGTTGGTTGGTAGTTGGAGTTTTGCTTGAATGGATGGAAGACTTGTTGGATAATTTGTTAGTTGTTCAGACGGTTAATTGGATAATTTTTTTGTTGTTCGAATAGTTGGTTGGATAATTTCTTAGTCAGTCAGATGATTGGTTGGATAATTAGTTGATTGGATCATCAGTTGGATAATTTGTAAGTCTATTTTAGAAATACTGAATGTATTGTTGGCTGTTTGGATGGCTGGATGGTTGGTTGGTTGGTTGGTTGGTTGGTTGGTTGGTTGGTTGGTTGGTTGGTTGGTTGGTTGGTTGGTTGGTTGGTTGGATGGATGGATGGATGGATGGATGGATGGATGGATGGATGGATGGATGGATGGATGGATGGATGGGTTTAGGTAAAAGCCACATGAAGCAACGGGCGGAGCAAGAGAAGTGGAGAAGAAAGAGCAAACCCAACAAAACCTTCAAAAAGGCCCAGAATGTTCTTTTTTAAAATTACTGTTAGCTCTTTGTGATGGTTTTTGTGAGAATTTACTGCTATTGGGTTCTTACATGGAAATACTGGAGGAACATTAGAAAGCAAAGAGAAAAATAAAAAAAGTGTACTTTATGAAACTGTGTTTTATGAAGTAAATTCTGTATAACAATAATCGACTCTGACTCACATACCCAGGATGCATCACACGATAAGAATGGTGTTTAGTTTAATTCCTGTAGGACAGCTGGGCGTGCATCCCTTGTGGTTTATAATGGCGTAGTTTTGCAACTCACACTATTCTATTACAGCCACATTTTGCTCATTTTAGTAACTTTAGCAGTTATTTTATGTGTCACAGCTCTTATATAAGCAGCTGAGATTCTTTTCCTTTCAGGAAACAGTTGCAGGATGTGTGACACAAGCCCACAGAAACACCAACATTCAAGAATTCAAGTCAGATAGTTTATCTTCATATACACAAAACATGAGGATTTTTGTCTACTTTGACCACTGTAATACACTGTACTTTTCTGGTCTGGATTTTTTTATTAAAAGCTGCAATTAAAGTTTCTTGCATCTTCCCACATTACCTTATCCTGACATGATTTATCACCTTAAAGACCAACGTTTCACCTTTGTGTTTACAACACATCAAACCTGTTAAAGCTGATCTGCCTGCTGCAGTTTTGGTTCTGCTGCTGCTCAACACTGATGTGGTTTTATTCCTCCTGCAAAACCAGGATTATCTCAGCACATTTCCAACCAGAGCTGAATGCATTCATGAACCGTGCTGAGTAATGTTGAGTGCAGCATTGTGGTCCATTCATAAAAATATGCTTCTGTTGTGTGAGGGTGTGTGGTTGCAGGCAGCTGTGTTAGCTCCACGGATGGCGACGTCTTTAAAACCTGATTTGCTGCACATGTGCTGCAGAAATGCTAAAGCAGGGTTTAGTTATTGCTAATATGACCGGAATAACAAAACATTGAACTAAAACTTACTGGAAGAAGTTCGACACAATTCCGGATGATTGCATCTTCTCATTTCTAAGACTGCTGAACTATTTCAAAAACTGTTTGTGGTTGTTGGTGAGCAAAATTAAAATATTTACTGATTTAGTAAAGTTTTTTTTTTTCTGTGTAACATATAACGACTGTATTTCTTGTTAAAGCAGAAGTTAATGGTGAAAATCTCGAGAAGCAGAATGTTTTAATACAGCACCATCATGTGGCGGTCCCTGGTTACTACAAAATGTTCGATATTAGTAAAATTACATCAGCTTCATTCGAGTTTAAACATTATTTGACTACATGGACCTTTTATCTGATAAATAATAGACAAAGTTTAAACCGAACTCGAAGCCCTGAAAGTTGCAGCAACCAAACTTCTTCTTGAGAAATGTAATCTGGATGCTTCTTAATCAACACATTTTCTACTTTTAATATATTCTTTCTTTTAATCTATTCCAGTTTCTAAAAATTAAGCAAATAATGTGAAATAATCACACTGTAAAAGTTTAAAATGTATCTCACGGCTGTATTTGAGACAACTGATTGGGTCCGACGTAAATAAGCAATAAATCAATTAATCGCATAATAAATTAAGACGAACTTCCATTTGCATCTTTTTCTCTTTTTTCGACCAAAAACTGGATGACAAAAGTCTTCGGTTTGGTGTTTTAGTCTCAACTAGCTCTGTTTTGAAGGACAGTTTTGTTTACAGAGAATTTATAATTAATTTTATTTGTTGTTTCTGTTGTTTTGTGTATTTGTTTTGGATATTTAAAATGTCTTCCAGTTCCAGTGTTAAATGTTCATTAGAATTTAGTTTATCTTGCATTCTAATACCATTATCACTATATTACTTGAAAATGGTTTCAAAACAAAAATATTACTGTTTTTCACTGCCGTTGATGTTAATAGAAATAGAACGGAGGAAAATGTAGGAAAGTCCTCTAAAATATGACTAATTAGAGGAACTGATTTGAAACAAAAATATGATTAAAACGTATAAATACACATATTTACAAGCAATAGTTGTGAAAAGAAACACCAATGAAGACATTTACACAGACAGCTGCTGACGTAAACAAACGTCGGCTCATTTTTCACTCACATGGAGCGGCTTGTTGTTGTTCAGCTGGTCCTGACTGAGAGGCGACGCAGCAGGATGGCAGTCGAGTGACACTCTCTCTCGACATTCAGCATGACAAGCATATTTACAACCTGCAGAGAAATGAGTCTGCATCAGCTTAAAAGAGCATGTGAGCCAAAACAATAAGAGGAAGATGTTATTTGTGAGCTTCACAGACGTGCAGAAACAGCGTATATGCAAATCCTCCATTGATACCGACAGCTCGTCGGTTGGGCTCGCAGATCCCACTTTGCAAATAAAGCCAACGTCATGCAAATTCTGAGATTAGCAAACTATAAAGAAGGAAAGATTTCAAAATAAAATTCATCAGGACACACTAACGTTTTAACGTACAAACTGGAAGGACTTAAATAAAATAACTTGGAAAATAAGCATGAAAAGAACAAATGATTGAGACGGACAAACATTCTGAATGTTTTCTGTTTAAAAACAAGTGCATTCTGGGAAATTGAGTGCAGTATTGGTCCACAGATTGTTTTCATATCTGTTACACGGAAGGAAATACCAGGAGAGAATAAAACAGAAAAATACACATTATAGTTTTACAACAATTCTACTAACATTAATAAGTACTTAGTAATACCTTTTAATTCAAAAGCTCTTTGATTTTAGTCACTTAAATTAGGCATAAACAGAAATAATGCAGTAAACAGATAATAAAAACTTTTCAATCATAGTTTCTAAAGTTATATTTTACGTTTAAACTGTAAAGTGCTGTGACAATAAGAAGAGTAAGAACTGTATGAGAAAAGTCAAGTTGTCTATTCTTAGAAACATGCTTAAGCTAATTGACAACTGTAATGAAAAATAATTCAAATTGTAACAAAAACAAAAGCTGTGGAAAAAGGTTGATATTTATTCAAGTGAATACAAAATGAATGCAATTAGACAGTGGAAAAGAATAGTTTTATTTAATTCAAAACTTTAAAAAGTAGCTGAACTGTAGCATAAGCATAAATGAAGTCATAAAATTTATATTGAATACTTTAATTGTAATTTTTGAATTAAGTAACAACTTAAATGAATTTTAAGATTAAAATAAAATAAGCAAATATAATTACCTTTGATATTACACTGTAAATGCATAAAGTAAAATGAATACATATATACCCCATTATTTAATAACTCGGATTATTAAAAATGTAGCTTAATAAAATTACATTAAATTAATCTATTTTATGGTAAAATTAATTAGGAATTCATATGTGAATAAATAATGATGTTATAATATCAGTATTATCAAAATAATTATTATAAGCATGTATAAATTATATACGTAAAATATAAAAACCTATCTAAAATGCATATTATTAGTCCCTAATTGGTAAAAACATGCTTTAAAAAACTCTTCAATGATATTAAGTTATAGGAAGAAAGGTTCATTTTAAGTGTTTTGAAGAAATTCCAGTAATATCCCATTTTCATCCTTAAAACTGAGAATTAAAACTGAATGCTAAAGCCATTGGGCAAAGCTAACAATCTTAAAAACAAAAAGCAGTTTATATTCACATTTCTTGACATTTACACATTTAATTGTGAAAAATAAGCATCTGTATCAATACCAGGTGAACTACATGATACATAAACAGAAGTTTTTAGGTTAAATCCCTTGATAAACGCTTGGTTAATCCAACAATCCTACCTGTCGACTTTCTCCTCATGTGCTGCCCAACTTTATCCGACAGTTTGCACATGGCTGCTCCCATCTCCCATCTTAAACACTGTTAGACCTCATCATCATTGCTCAATAGAAAGCTCAGCTCCTCGCTCTGCTGTCTGTCTGCCTCTGTTCAGACCTCAGATGTGCGCAGCTGCCATTCTTCCCCTGTGTTGTTGTGCTGAGTGGGTGATTTAACAGTCAAATGGAGGCCACAGCGTGATGGACACAGACAGGGCAGGAGGGAGGAGGCGGCGGATGGACACAGCACTGCTGACTCAGTCACCTCCAGCAGCTCTCTCCTCACTTACGCAGTTTGTTGTAACTGAAACACGTCCGACTAACCCGGCTTCCAATCCGTCCATTCATCCGAACATCGGATCATCCAGATGGATCCACAGCGGGAAACACAAAACCCTCTACACACAAACTATGATCCAGAACAATTGAATATATTGTCTTTTAAATTGCACAACTTGGGCGAAGGTTTTTCCAGAAACTTCTCACAATAATGTGCTGTAATTTTGCCCGATTCCTCCTGACAGAACTAAGTCAAATTTCCATCTCTGTATAGGCCTGTCCCAATAAGCAATAAATCAATTAATTACACGATAATTTAAAACAAGCTCAATAATTTCCATTTGCATTATTTATTGTTTTTCGCTTTTCTTTAAAGCAGTAAAGCAAAACACCCATGTTGCTGCCACCTTTGTACTACTTATTAGGGATGTAGGTTGTCCATTGAGTTAATCTAAAATTGATTAATCTTATCGATCAAATAAAAATGAATTGATAAGCAGCCATTTTCTTAAAAACCTTAGTTTTCCATAACATGAAGGACTAAATTATTCTCAATATTAAAATCTGAAAAGAAAATCATTCCTTTTCAGCATTATTTTGTGTCAGTTGTGTTAAATACTGACAGAATAAACTGAAAATTGCGGTTTTCTATAAAGTATAACAAAACAGGAACCGCTTAGGTTGCTGAATAGAAATATAAAAGATGAATAGAATAATATGTGAAACACTTTAATCCTCCATGAACAGAAAGATATTCATTAACTCAAGATCTATCTTGCTTATTGGCGTCATATTTTTTCCATCACTTTACTTTTTTTTTATCCCCTTCGCTGTTATCACATCCTCACCTTCGTAGCTCATCTCTCATTTTCTGTTGAGAAGTTGGCGCTGCTACGTCATGTAACTCGGCTGAATTAGCGCTATTAAGGAGCTTGTCGAGTGTTTATATTTCAAAACAACTTAAGGAACTTGTCGAGTGCTTATATTACTCAAGAAAACCGCATAAATAGCAGCTTCCATCCCACACCGAACTCTGTTTGGACCGTTTATCTCTCCTAGTAAAAGGCGCGCTCCCCGCCATCTTTGTTTCTGCATCAACGGCTTCGCTTAATGACCAGTGGCGCCCTCTGTCGGATGGCGGCCAAACTACAACACTAAAAGAAGTATTTAATCGATTGGAACTCAATTTAATCTAATAAAATTATTCTAGATTAATGATTAATAATGAATTATGAACTAATACTTTTAAATAATTTAATAATTAATTATTTAATCTACAACCATTGCTAAAAGGCACAATAACCTTACTGGATGTAAAAGTTTGAGCTTATAGTAATGATAAACTATGCAAATAAAACATGAACAGTATTTTGGCTCTTAGCAAAGAGAAATAACTTTGTTAAACCTAGCTGACCCAAGACAGGAAAAGATTAGTCTAATTTAATGTTGGACAGAGAGAAAAATGTGGGGATTTAAAAAAAAATGTGGGGATGTTGAAGCCTGCATAGCTTCAACATACAACATGAATTATCTTAAATAATCTCTAGCATGAGAAAATTATGAGAGGAAGAACTATTTTCAATCTTTGGGCAAAAATATGCAACAATTCCTGCATGTTTTTGCTGTCAGGTCACAGTTTTTAATACTTGAAAATGTTAATTGTAATATAATGCTGCACAGGTTTAAAATGTATAATTCAGTTCCAGTGGAGCATTTCGCTTTTCCTCTCTTCCTCTTCCTCACCTTCATCTTCGCTCTATGGAGTCATAGTGCTGTCTCAGATAAAAGCTTCCTTGATGCTGCAAATCGATCAGATACGATCAGCCTGCCAGAGATGAGCTTCGACCAAAAAACTCCCCGACCTCTTCTTTTTTCACATCTAGAAGACTAAATATAGAACTTATTTGAATTTAGGCGACAGATGGACGGATGTTTATTTGCTTACTTAGACACAGGAAATAATTTAACATTTTTCTGGACTGCAAACGAATCCTTCATATGAGATTATGTTGAAATGAAATCAAATGGCATATCATTCCTACTAATTAAAAAAAAAGAAAATCACTACTTTGGATTAGATTTTAAAGAATGGAAAATACTTGATTTAAATATAGCCATAAAGTTTAAAGAAATTCATATTTATAATCTGAATTTACTTGAATGTAATGAGTCAGCTTAGTATGTTTTCACTAATCAATAGAGGAGTTTCCATGACAAATATACGCAAAATATTTTGATATTCTGCTAACTTTGAAAAAACAAACTTGCATTTGTGTGCTTAATAATAATTAACAACACAATTATTAATTATCATTATTACAAATAATAATAACTAGAGGTGTGCTGAACGATCGGCCACCGATCATAATCGGCCGATTTCCGTGAAAAAGTGCATGATCGGTAATCGTCGATCACGGTCTCTTGTTGCCGATCATCAAAACGATCACATTTATCTCTCTTCTCAGCCTGCGTGTGCAGCTCATCTCCTCTTTCCTTCAACAAAGCAACAAATCCTGTCGTGTGGAACTTTAACGCTCTGAGTGAATGAGGGAGTTTACGTGT
>CAEGAE010020721.1:0-12522 GCA_903067095.1 Girardinus metallicus | reverse complement strand
GGGGGGGCGGGGGGCGGGGCGGGGGGCGGGGGGGGGGTGCGGGGGGGAGGCGGGGGGGTGGGGGGCCGGGGCGGGGGGGGGGGCGAGGGGGTGGGGGGGGGTGGGGGGGGGGGGGGGGGGGGGGGGGGGGGGGGGGGGGGAATAAGCAGTCATTAATTGACTGCTTAAGTGTATTTTGTAATCAAAAGATAATATTTTATTTCTTTCTTTTATTGTCTGTTGTTTAAATCAGAAATGTGCTGGATTTAAACTTAAGGCGAGTAGGTTGACCTATTTAGGGAGACTGGTGGAGCCTACATTGGTGTGACCAAATAATGAGTCCGTATACGGATGCGAATGATGGTGTTTCTGTTCATGTGTGTGCTTATTTATTTTGTATGGCCACTCGTTTGCTCTATCTCTTTTTATGCCACGGCTGTTCGATCCACGGGCAAGCTGTTGAAATTCCGCCTCAAACCAGCTTTTCTTATCTCTGACGGTCGCCTATGGAAGAAAAGAGGGCTAATTATTTATATAATGCGTATCTTTTAAACGCCTAAAGCCATGCTGATGATCGTATGCAGGCCAAAACCAGACAGATAAGCTTTGTCCGCTTGGATCCGGAGCACTGAGGTGTTCACGCAGGTGTAGCTTAGAGCTTATCCCTCCAATCTCTGGACTTCTATGCATCCTTTTTATGAGGTATATCACACCTTGTTTTTACGAAATCAAAAAGAAAAAATGTGTTGAACATTTGACTATAGATCCCGTCCCAATTTTTTTTTTTTGTTTTACACAAAGACATTAAATGTCAAAATTGATTAGCCAATTAGAACACCTTTTCAACCAAACGCCACAATACATTTAATAGAAACGCCACAATACATTTGATTGAGCGTTCAAACGTTTAAAAAAGATTGTCAAGTTTTCAACATATATGGCTATTTAAGTCTTCATCTGTATTTAACAAAGATAAATACTACAAATTGAGGGAGGGTGGCGGTGGAGGGGGGGGGGGGGGGGGGGGGAGAAATTAGCCCATGGGTCGTGTCTAAATTTTTCCTGTACAAAGAGGTTGAATGTCATAATTGGTTTGCCCAACTGGTTTATCCACATTTAGACATCAACAGACGCATAGACGTCCTTCCGTCTTTGACTTTTTAAATCACATTTTTTGTTGTTGTTTAGTCAGAACGCAAATCAAGAAGAGTTTGCGAGGGGACATTCTGCTGCAGAAAAGTAACAACCTCATTGTCACTTTTTTATATAATACGTTTGATTGTGTTTTCAACTAATAAAAAAAAAACAGCCTGAGCAGCTTTTTTCACCTTTTACCAAACATGGCTATTCGTCCTTGTCTTTCTTTTGTCCAGGGAAATGTGGATTTAAAAAAAAAAAGAAAAAAAAAGAAAACAACTCATAGCTTCCATCTAAATTAAGCCTAAATACAGACATTAAATGTCACAATTGGTTAGAACCGCATTTATACTCCAATAAACGTCTATAGACGTATTTTCACATTTCTAAATTACAATTGCATTTCTTTTTTACTTACAGTCAGAATGCGGTTTTATTCCCCCCCCCTGTCTTTAATAAATAATTTCTTTTGTTGAAGAGATTCTGCTGCAAAAACGCCTTGACATCATTCTCACTTTGAGGCTTTACATGACTTTTCCTTTCAAAGTCATTTTTAAAATCACCTTTCGTGCAGCTTAAATCCACCTTTCACCAAATTTTCTTTTCAAAATCCAGAGAAATATGTCAGAAATGTGACACTCGGCTTATCTCGTCTATATTTTGCCTAAACAAAGACATTGAACGTCAGTCTCCATGAGCCTATTTGATCCAACCAGATTTGTATCTACATTTAGACATCAGGAGACATCTTTATGTTGATGCGCTCACGTTTTACGTTGCACTGACGGAAGTCAAAGGCACATTCTCTGGAATTCTGCAAGAGAGGGATTTGGTGGTGCTGTTGGTTTTATGTGCACATGCTCACGAAGGAATCGTGACAAGAAACATTTTCGCGTGTGCATTAATTGCAGCGTCAGCCAGGGTCATCGCAGTGAACCCGTTGATCTGATATGAGCCAAAAACACTTTGTAATTTACCACATTTTACAGGTAACTTTAACAATAGTTTGATAATGTTTCAAATACGTTCGGTCTCAGTAGCTGTTTTCCCTTTTTTTCAAAAGTTGGATTTCGTCTCGTAAATGTATTCTAAATAAACACATTGAAAACTAGGCTCGGTTGGCCCATTTAAATCGCCTCTCCAACACGATATACATACATGTGGATATAAATAAGTCTTGATGTTGGCGTCTTTTCAACGATTTCCTCGAGCTATTTAGACAGAGTGCTACTTTGTCTTTTCTTTGTCTAATTAACATATCTTTGCACAGGGGATTTGGTCTGCTGTTGGCAACATGTTTGTTTCCAAGAATCGTGGTCCTTGCGCTTTCATAAGAGGGTTCAATTGCTTGGATCAACTGCTTTGGAATGCCCAAAATGTGTATTATATTACATTTCTTAAATAAAAAAGGAATAAAAAAAAACCAATAAAGCCAAAATGAAACGCTGACTGAAAATAGCTTTGATACCAGTTTAAATCCTGTTTGTTTAATGCCCACATGCTATTTTTCTTTGTTAAAAGCTGGATCTCGTCTCGATGGATCACATGCGCGCATGTGAAACTTTTTACTCACACAAGATCAACACATTAAACGCACACTCGCAGAAAAAAATATATATATAAAAATGCGGCAATCAGGTGTCTGTGCGTGCAGTAAACAATTGGAGGCAGTCACATGTTAAAGATTAGGTCTCTCAAATGCAAGTTGAAAGCAAGTCCAAACACACAAAGACACGCATATGACCCAGGCTAGACGAGCTCAAGCAAAAAAGGATGGCAGTTTGTTTGAAATATTTGTGTCATTTATCACAAACAGTGTTTATTTGTCGACTTTAAATAAATTGAAACGGTTGCATTCTGCCCTTATTTTGTGCTCTCTGAAAATGTTAAGCCATCTCGCTGCGCCGCGGTGCGTTCCATCTTTTCCAAAGCGATAAAATAGCTTACTCTGTCCGCCACAAGTGACATTTGGGGGGGGGAGGGGGGGCATTTTGCTGCAAATACATTTTAAAAACTAACGACTTTACATCAGTTTGTCTTCTAATGGCCTTCCTCTGGATCATTTCTCGGGTTTTCGTGCGTGCAAGCTGTCATTTTGCTGACTGGCCCTGGAAACACTCGTGCAGCAGCAGCCTCCCCTGGCAAAGGGGTCGCCATATTTGCTGTTGTTATCACAGTGTTTATGGGAGCTGGCCGCAGCGCATTGGCGTTCATATATGACAGTCAAAAGGGTCATAAACGCTTGGGAGAGAGAGGCTGAAGTTTATGGTTGCTTCTCTCCGCCATAGTCCGGCCTTGCCTTACCTCGCCTCGCCATGCGCATCCTTTACTGCGCGTTGGAATTCCGTCCCTAATTACGGGACATCCTCCCCCGTTGCCAAGGCAACGTGGTCATAAAAGCTGTCTGAGGGTCTGGAGCATTTGTACAATTGGAGTGCTGGTGCAATAAACCGTCTGAGACCCAAGGTTATTAACTGTGTTACCAAGCAAGGCGACAGCGATGACAAGCAGAGGACAGGATGGCAAGAGAGCCTTTAGTGAGCTTTGCTGCATCGACTTCATTTTGGAGGTTTTTCCCCCCTTGATTCGGCTCTGCTGTACCGAGGACTTGACGCTACTACCACTGGGCGGCGCTATTGGGACCAAAGTCATGGCCTTGGGTCTTCTGCTCCAAACGGAATGCAGGTAAGGGTTTCCTCAAGAGAGCAGACGTTACTCTGCAGCAATAGCGTAGTTTTTCTTTTGTTAGGTCGAGTTTTCTCTCCTGATTTCTCTCTGGTACTAACTTGAACAAAAGGTCTCCAAGCAGGACTTAACAAAGGCAACACTTAGGCAAAAATATTCATGCCTCTCTCTCCTTTCTTTTCGCTGAGCTTGACCGTTTACTAGTTTAAGCTTAGGCTTGCCAAATGTTTCGCATTAGGTTAAGCCGCTTTAATTGATAACAGTTGGAGACAGTTCCCTTTTCGTACCTGTGCATAACATGCAGATACCATTGCAGTTTATACTCAATAACAAATCCTCTCCTTCCCCTGAAAATCCAACTAAACCTGCTTCACGCATTGTCTTTGATTGCCAAATTTAAACGCTATGAAGGCTCGATTTGCGTTCGATAGTGCAGCAATCACGTCTTTTCCAGCCGAGATAAACTTTGGCTACGCTCGTGTCAGTTCTGGACCGAACCTTTTTTCTCTCCCTCTCAACCCCCCCCCACCTTTTGTCTGTCTCTCGTGAAAAATAAATGCTTCCGCTGGATGTAATAAAACGCCGCATTATTGTTCATAACTGCACTCAGGACGAACATGATATGAGTCAAGCGGCCTCTTCGGCCACCATTATATGGGCCCGATCAAAGCCAGCGGTTGGAGTAAAGTGTTTTCAGGGTATTACGGCGCGGCAGCTGTGGAAATGAAGATTTAATAGCAACAATTAATAACTGTAACACAAAGATATCGATAGCTGCCCTCCACCTCCTATTCCTCAGCCTCCAAAATGCTTCTCCGACAACACGAAGTGTGCGTGTTATTAATCGATGGTTTCAGTTTCTTCTCTGGATCGTGTGTCCACGAGAAAACTGGTCTCTGCTAGGAGACATGAGCGTGTTTTTGGTGTTAATTTGTGAATAAAATCGGTTGGATTTTGAACCAGAATGTTGTTTTAAGTAGATATATTGAAAGAGTAATTGACTAGGAAGCCTTTTTATTATTATTATTTGCTTCATGCGCGGCGTTAATTGAAAAATGTTCACAGTTGACGTGGAAAAATAAACCAAACAAACAAAAAAAAAATCTGCGGCTTTATAAAGTCAAATTGCATCAATATAAAAAAAAATACTTTAAAATGTGTTAATATAAATACATCACGGTTTAAAAACCCAATTGTTTCTCGAAACAGAAACAGAGTTTTATTTTTAACCCTCGGGAAAATAAAATAAAATAAAATAAAATGAAAATGCAACAGTAGACAAGACGATGCACAATTGGAGTTCTATTGTGTCTCAATGCTCAACAGGAGAACCAACAGGAGGAATCATATGCGTCAAAGTTTTAGATCTGCTTGATACACACAGACAAACAAACACACTCTCACACGCATTTCAAAATATGATTCCTATTAGAGCTTTCCTATTTAAAATGAGCGCACAAGTAGACAGAGGGAAATGTATTATTATTATTATTATTATTATTATTATTATTATTATTATTATTATTATTATTATTATTATTATTGTTATTATTATTATTGTTGTTGTTGTTTGTATTTTTTGTTATTATTATTGGTAGTGGTATTTAGCATTTAAATAGATAAGCTAATGTTAACTGTGATATTAGTTATGCTGTGAAGCTTTAAAAATTTGACAAAAATTAACAAATGATGTATCTATTGAAATGATCTATTTCTTAGGAGAAATACAATGATAAATATGCAACATAAATCATAATATACAAATACATTTATTAGAAAACAGTATAAAACATTTTTTTAAAATCCTGAATTTCATACTTAAAAATAAAACGTGAACTACTAAATGCGTTTGAGAAAATTGAAGTTCAACGAGAAATTAAGAAGGGAGTATCTTTTTGTGTGTTATTTATCCAGGAGTATATATTTTACCGGTTTTATGCGCAAACTCTTATCCCGCTGCACCCCAGCACTTATCAATATTAGTTCAATCTCACGAGGATGATGTGAGCGCATAATTTAAAACAGGAAGTGAGCGAGACAGCCAAACCTCTCATAAGAGGTTTGACTTTGCTCTGTGGAAAAATGCGTGCAATTTGGCATTTTTGTATACACATTGTTCCTTTTTACCAGCTGTTGTCCTCCGGCTCGAAGACTCAACAGATAAAAAGTCAGTATGCCAAAGGCGATTCCTTTCTGCATCTTATTAAAGACTTTATTGCCAGGGATACCCGCTGCTTTTTCTGTTATGTCTTTGTTGGAGGGTCACAGCAGCTATGCAGTTTAAAATTACTTTCCATCTTTACGCAAAGCCTGTAAAGCCTTATGTTAATGAATGTTAAACCAATTTTGAGGTTGTATTGGTTTTAGTTTAGCAGCCAGTCACCCCAAAAATTAGCTATTGTCACTTTTAAAAATGGATTTTTTTTGAGGATCCAAATAATTCTCGCTCTGATTGCTGAGGTTTTTTTTTTTTTGTTGTAATATTTGATTTGCTTGTATTGCTACAATACTTGAAACACTTCGAAATGTTTTCAGATATTTTATCATTTAAACAGATGAATATGTATATTACAACCATGTGCACTGTTGGACTTATAGTCTCTTCTGCACAGGTTGGTGCATTAAGACGAGGTGGAAACACTCTGATTGCTCTGCCCGCTTCTTTCTCTGCTTGAGCTCCATGATGGATTTCTGTTCGACTCCTACGTAGCCTGAAAGTGGGAGGGGACTGTCCCTTCTTCCTGCGTTTTCATTGGTTTTACAGTCCTCTCGGTGGTGAGGGGGGTGCCTCTAATCATATCCAGCATGTTTTGCACAAGAAATGTCAGCCAGAAAGGGCTATCTTCTCCCTTCGCCAAAATACACTACAATAATGTCATGTTCGGACAGCCCGTCTGGAAACGCATTTTTAGTGGACTCCCTGATCAGCGCCCGCACCGAGAGCGGCGGAGGTCACTATGCCGGGAGTGCGGTGTGCGTGCCGCACAGCACCGCAGCAGAAGTGCCTTACGGACTACACAACTATGGATACTTCCCAGGTATGACTAAACGGAGCGAGATCGGTCCCCAGAATGTGTTGTCCACCTCAGGTGCATACATGTCCAGCATGGAGATGTGGATGGACGCGCAGAGGTCATGTCGTATGGACCAAGAGCACTCTGTGGGTCCTCAGGTCGCACCGTGCACTTTCCCGCAGAACATCAAGGAAGAGAGCACCTACTGCCTGTACGAGCAACCCAAGTGTCCCAAAGCGTCCACCGCCGAAGACCTTACATATTCAAGATTGACTTCTTCTTGCACAGTCACCGATGGCGGCGGCGGTGGTGGTGGTGGTGGTGGAGTTGGGGGCGGCGGGGGGTCGGTGCCTGTGCCGGGCTTCTTCCGCTTGTCTCAGACGCACGCACATTCTCATAAACTTTACAGCGCCAACAACGGGCCCCAGTCGAACCCTTCCCCTTCCCATTCTCATTTTGGCCTGCAGCACCCCGCCGATCACGCCCGCTTCCACTCGCCACCAACCTCTGCGTCTGTCCCAGCCACGGCGGAGAAGAAGGGGAAGGACGCGGAGGAAGCCACAGACCTGCCGCCTCAAGCTGCGTTGGGCACCGAGGAGGGGCGCGACTCCTCGGACGCTGAAGCCTCCTCTGCAGAGGAGGTGGAGGAGAATGACAAGGAGAGAGGAGCAAAGGCCAATAAAGGTAATCATTGCGGGACTTAGGTGTGGTCGGCCTTGTTTTGGTGACAAACAGGTAGAGTGAGGCTTTTTAAGGGCACCTGTCATGTCTTATGCTACGGCTTGGTCAGTGGTGGAGGCACGTGTTTGTAAACATGGCATTCACAAAGTATTGCATGAAGACGGTTTTAGAATTACTATTATTGTTATTATTATGCGTCAAAACCCAAAATATAACTAAGGAGCTCGGCTTCACTTAGCTATCAAATTTCGAATGATTACATGAGATAACTTCTAAAATTTCAGGATTAGGGATATTTTCAGTGATAGACCGCTGTGGAAACTGGCGCACAGGCCTGCACGCAGTTTTGGCAGTAGGTGACATTTTCTAAGATTTTTACTCCAAAACATTATTCTAGATATACTTTTCCCCTTGTGCGTTATTGGTGTAAACGTTGTTTACAGACAAAAGCAGCAAAAAAAAACAAAAAACAAACAAACAAAAAAAAAACACGTGCCATTATTTTACGGTTGAGAAAACTGGCAGAAGAGAAATAGATTTTTTAATTAATTAATTTATTTTTTAAATGTTCAATCACCATTCAGATTTGTAAATTTGAACTTTTAGGTGCTTTAACTCGTGGCACATGTTTTGGTGCGTTTGTCATCTTTCTTCTCCAGACATGTTTATTATTACAGTCGTCCTTTAAAATGTGTTTATAGCTACTATCCCTCGGGCATAGTTTTGCTGAACAGACATAGGAAAAAAACCCCAAAATAGCTCTCCTTAGCTGATCTAAACAATAGAATAAAAAAATGGGTGAAAAATGAGACTTGAGAAGAAGCTGGAATAATATCGCCTTGTTTGAAGGGACCAGCTGCGCCAACAGGCAAAACTATAATCTCAGTTTTGCTAAAAAATGTATCCGTATTTCCTCTATATTTTTGGTCGAATTAGTATGGAAGATATTACACAATGTCGTAGTGGTGTAAAGTCGCGTAAAGACATCTGTTTATGTGTAAATATCGTTAAAAGGCGATTAGGGTGACCCAAATTTATTTTAATATTTCTTTTAAGTCTTTATGAATAAAACAAATTTTTTTTCTGGGCTTAAAATACACCGATGGACGCCCACTGTTTGGAGAGGAAAATTATATTCTTTAAAATATACAAAAACACACAGACACGTCTGAGTAAGATCATATTTTCATGTGTGTTGTGGTGTGCTTCATAATCGCATGTGCTTAAGCTACTTTTCTCTTGCATTCATGATCCTCACCGCGTAAAAAAAAAAAAAATCAAAAACAAAACAAACTGTTTATCTGCCATCTTTCTAGGAGACACAAAAAGCGAAAACACGGCCAACTGGCTGACAGCGAAAAGTGGGCGAAAGAAACGCTGCCCGTACACCAAACACCAGACGCTGGAACTGGAGAAGGAGTTCCTCTTCAACATGTACCTGACCCGAGAGCGCCGCCTAGAGATCAGCAAGAGCGTCCACCTGACGGACAGACAGGTCAAGATATGGTTCCAGAACCGCAGGATGAAGCTTAAGAAAATGACGCGGGAGAATAGGATCCGGGAGCTCACCTCCAACTATGGATTTTCATGATAAACACCGACTCAAAAGGGAACAAAACGTTTAGATGAATTTATTGACAAGCTGTCCTCCAAATTCCTCAACTTCACGCTCAAAGTCTCATTTCCCTGAGAGATTCAGCCTTCTCTCACTGCCCATCATCGTATCTGACCTCCTGAAAATAGAAAAACAAAAACAAGAATAAAAAACAAACATACAGAAAAAAAAAAAACAAAAAAACATCTTTGGGTGTTTTAGCTGTGACTGTTTCTCATGTGTTTTTGTGTTGTTACAACTGTTGTAGGAAAGGATCAGTGCAGTTGAATACCCTCCACGCCCCCCAACACACACACACACACACACACACACACACACACACACACACCCCTATGCACACACGCACACACACCCACATGCACACAAACACACATACACACCCACCCACACACCTACACACCCCCACACACACCCACACACACACAATGTCTCTCTATCTCTTGGCAAAAATGTACGCAAAGTATGACTAGGGAATTAGGTTTAAATTCCCAAATGAGCTGTCTAAATTTGGAAAATATACTCATTAATTCCTAGAGTTGTGCATAAGATTTCCACACAAATTCACATTTGAATAATGGAATCTCCAAGGCTGAAAAATCAATGAGAATGTGATGTTTTATGAGACGTGGGCTGCCTCTACGTGTTCGAGCTAAATGTGTAAAATTGTATCTTTGTTCACATTGAGAACAAAAGCAGTGTGAAGGAGGAATATTTTTTGTTGTATATTTCTGTGTACAGGTGTGTTTTTTTTTGTGTAATGCCTAATAAATTATCAGCTCGGACTCAGGACTAGCAGCTTGAATTTTTGCAAAGTGGATAATAATATGTTTTGCTTGTTAGTATAGGGGTAAATATATATATATATATACTGATTAAATAGTCACCGTTTAAAATCAAACAGACTTCCTGACTCTGGAAATCCTTTTGTTTTGTTGAGAAAGGACCGTTTCTGAGACCATCGGAAATAATTAAGATATTAGGCAGTATAAGCCGTCCTGCTGCATGCCCAGCCGGCTATTGTAGAGTTTTATGACTGGCTGGTATATGAGCTTTCTCCCTCTCCTCGAAGAGCTGCTTCAGTTGTGAGAGAGCCTGTCGCACGGAGAGGAGGCCCGTCTCACAGGCTATTAGTAATCCGAAGGCACTGTGGATAAACTGTTTCTATACGCTTCAATCCGGGAATTAATGGGATAAACAGATCGAGGATTCCGGTGAGTCCATTCGCCTTTGTGATTCTGCCTCCTTTTTTGTTGTTGTTGCGCATTGTCTCAGTGGCTTATCTACACATGTAGTTTGTAGAATGCTGTCTTATAGCGAAATGCTGTGCTTTATTTATTTATTTATTTATTTATTTTATTTATTTATTTTTTTTGGAAACATGATGACGGAAGCGACCACCACTGCGCATTACGAACCGGCCGATTGTATTCCAGTTGAGGCCCCGGATCGACTGTCGAGTGGTTTAGGTAGTTTCATGTTGTTGGGGTCCATTTCTTAACTCTGCAACATGAAACTGTCTTAATTGCCCCAGTTCCAAACTTCGAGACCAAGCGGAAGGCAGCTTGGAGGAATAAAGATGGTGGGACTTTTCTTTTTTTTCTCAATGTGTATAGGTGTTTGGATGGATAGGTAATAAATCGGGGAGGGGCTGGGCTGGTTGCTTTCAGTTTTTGTGTCCAATATTTTTCTTGCTTTCCTTGAATTCCCCCCAATCTTGCTAAATACACAACAAGTGGGACTGGGGTCGAATATTTGTGACAAAAACTCCCACGCAGTCTGCGTGCTGGATTAAGGATAAAGCATTACAGCGTTTTCCGCTATTAGCAGTGACGCAGACACGCCAGACAAGGCCTCGGTTACGACCACTGCAGCAGTGGAGGGGAAGGGGAAGGTGAATGGGGCAACAGCGACCTCCGCGGGCAATGAGACCGGATGCTTCCTCTGCGCAATAGTGGCTCCAAACACAAAAGGAGGAGGAATGGGGGGCTTTATGGCGATTTTCAGATCCGCCAGACAGGCTGTTATCTGCAGAAGCAAAAGAAGTGAATAGCCCCTGCGGTAAACCGCGGGGGTTGAAAAAGACACCCTGATTTAAAAGCTTTTACAGCCCTGAGAGCCTTTGGCGTAGTGGCGTCTTTTCCTGCTGCAAAGGTGTTTGTCCATTCTTGTTTGTTCATTCGAGGTTTCAGTGAACAAATAGGCGCACTGCAGCCGCTCATCTCATCCTCCTTTCCTTCCTTGCTCGGTTTGTTTGATGTTTGCTGCTTGGATACTGTGCAAGTATACCAGAGAGGTGATGGGAAATCAGATTGTGCATTCTAGACACCTCGGAGTCTTTCCTTTCCCACATCCTCTTCTGTATGCTGTGCAGAATGCAGAAAATCTGCACGGCTTGAATTCCCTGTGGCCTTGTAAGGGTGTTGGCCAGACTGTTTATATGCTTGCATGAAATAAAACACCAGAGTCGTGCAGCAAAACCCAAAGTTGCAGCTTCTAAGCCCACACGACTACATTAGAGCTAGACTATTAGAAAATGGACATGCATAAACTCAAACTTCCTTCTTCTTTTTTTTTTTTATTAATAGTGAGTTGGTGATGTTTTGTTTGCTTTCAGGCTTAATATATACACAATTATGAAGAAAATAATTTTATACATTCAATAATAGTTATTTTCATAAATTGAGCTATTAAATATGCGAATGTATTTTGTATATTTAAGAATTTAGGAATGTCTTAAGATATTAACCAATGGTAGTTTAATTATATTTGCGCGTTTCGTATGTCTGGCACAATATTCCCGCATACTTATTTCTGCTATAACTTTCATGAACCACATTTAAAATACAGTCTAATTTTGTCGCTATTTTTTTTTCCTCGAAGGGTGAAAAGTACATGGACTACAGTTAAGGTTAATGTTAGTACTATTTTGAGCGTAATGTTACACCGAGTCTCGGGCTGCTGGCAGGTATTAGGAGTTCGTTTGTTAATGGTGGCGATGAAACCAACATGCAAGGGCAGCGCAAGTGATAACGGCGGTGTAAATAGTAAAGGACGTCGAGCTAAGCAAACTGTGATTTACCATTAATCTCTTACATGGAGATATATATGAAAAGACGATAGGAACGGGGTTGCTGATCCTGTGCCACATGAAGTGAGTCGGCTAATTTCGTCAGTATTATTGCATACAGTTTAAATACAAGTCTTACTTAATGTGTTTACTTATTATCATTGCTAATTTATCGCTTGATATAATTTAAAGAATGCCGAATTTACACTCTTGTTAGCATTATTATTATTATTGTTATTACTTTTTTAATTTTTATATTTTAACCAAATCTTACATCTGACAATATATCTATATATATATAGATCTATATATATATATATAGATCTATATATATATAGATCTAT
>CAEGAE010020720.1:0-27017 GCA_903067095.1 Girardinus metallicus | reverse complement strand
TCCTTTCCCACCTGTATTTTATAATTGCCATATAAAATTTGTTGTTAGCTGTGGATATATTCTTCGTGGAAGAACTTGGATTCTTTCACACGTTTGTTGGGCGAATTCGCCGCTGCGATTTCCTCCTCATCAGTGAAAGAAAGGGCTGGCAAATTAAGTAAGGATGATGAAAAGGACATTTTTCTTAGAGTACTTGAAATACAGCCAATAAAACAGGAAGTACCCCAGCCCTATCAGATGCAGCTTCCGGTTGTCGTGAAAAAGGTCAATATGCTAACTTTAACTTACTCTCGTGACGTAGTCCTAAAAAAGCGCATTCAAAAAGAGCTAAAAACACGGAGAACTTATGGGTTGAAACCTTAATAAGTGTGAATGATTTTTTTTGTATTAAATGTGTTGAAGATGTTTTGCATAGGCCACAAAACTATCCTAGAATGATAAAGGAAGCACAATAGTGGACCTTTATTAAAACAAGATCTTTCACCAGTTGCTAAAAAGTTACTTATAATAGTTTTAATTTTATGTCTATGAAGATTAGGGCTATTGTAATCGAATATTTTAGTAATCGAGTAATCTATCGATTATTCCTACAATTAATCGGGTAATCGGATTAAAAAAAGATAAAATTAAACATTGGTAAATCTAACATGACAGCAGTTTTACTGTTGCATATCAACATCAGTCCAATTTTTCATATTTGCGCTTCCCTAACAATTTTCTAAACTACAGAAAAGTAATTAACTTGTAACAATAATAGCTCACTTTCTAAGTTAACCTGAAGAAAAGTTGTAAAAAAATCTGAAATTATATTCAATGTAATAATGAAGAGGGAGGCTCACAAATAACCTGTCTCTTTGTGAGCAGGCTATTATAAAAAAATGCGTCTAGTTTCTATTTGCAATAGAAACTATAAGTTGTATTCATCTTCAGTCAGTTTAATAGATGAACTCTCACCTTGCCCAGACATTTATAGTGATGCGATTTGACTCCTGCATTGGTCACACACAGAAACTCATCTACAAGCTATGTAACGTCACGATGCGCTTTGCCACCCACTGGTTGCGACCAGAATCATATGAAATTTATTTTCTGGTATTTTCAGTAAAGCTATGCATGTAAAGCACAGCCGCCCGCCGTGTTCAGTCTACCCGCTCACCTGTATTAATAAACCCGCCGTGTTCGTCCCGCCATTCGCTCTGAACCAGCAGCTCCGGGAGGAGAAAAGCTGCTGGACTCCAGGCATCTCTGCTGTCATTTTATGGATGTTTATTGGTCCCCCGGAAAACGAAAAAAACCCGGACGTAATCATCAATCAGTAAAATCCTCCCAGGCCAATCTTGAAATTTGGACATTTTGCTGCTAACACTTAGCTTTCGTCAACAACTCAGGCGGAAGTGAGAGCGCAAATAAAGCCCCGGCCGGAACACGGTGCACTAAATAGTAAAACATAATATTACGAGGCAGATAAATTTTTCTCGAGGAATTTTAATAATCAAGGTACTCGAATCAGTCGGGGAATCGTTTCAGCCCTAATGAAGATATTTGCAATAGAAACTAGACTAAAAATACTTGTCAGATATCGCGTTTTTGCAGTGAGTCGATCGGCCAGGTCACTGGGAAATGTCCCGCAGCTTCCAATGGCCAATCCGCCTATGCCAGAGAGGATTGTTTTCATAGAACCTCTTTATGGAACTTAAAGAAAATGAAAATGTTTTGCCTCATTTTTATATATTTATTTGAATTAAAATAGTAAATCACGGTCTTGTGTTTATGCTGACTAAAGGAGCACAACTGGTTACATCATCCGGAGTGTGGTTCTGATATCTCGTAGAAATGCGTTATGGTACAGTAAAAATTCATAAACCACACCACCGCTTCCCTCGTCAAGCATTGTACTGCCAGAGACAAGAGGAAGGAAGTAGCATTTGCTCAAGCATGAGTAGACCTTCTGTGAGTCACACGCCGCCACTGACCCGTGTGGCAACCTTATAAGCTCACGCTGTGTCCTAACTGGCCCCGTGGCATAAAACCACGGCGGCACGCCAAGCCCAATGGGAAGCGGGCGCATGATGCTCAGTGACGGCTGCAGACTTTTTTTTTTTTTTTTTTCTTTTTTTTTTTTTTAATTAATTTATTTTTTACTACCAAAATGAGAGAATGCATCTCCATACATGGGCATAGATGCAGCGCATGGGGCCGGCTCAGATCCTGCTTGATCAGCGCACACAGCCCGTCTGGGTCAATCAAGTAAATCTGAACACTTTCATGCACATGTCTGTGTTTTTCATGAATATTTCATCAAATGAAAAGATCCTTTCGGGTGAGAAAAATCAATCCCGTTGCCAATGGCAACAAGCACTGGGGAGAAATGGGGATTAAAGATTAAGGAAACTGGCATGAAAGAAGAAAAGAAGCAGATGGAAGTTCACATCTGGATACAGTTTTATGGCACAACTACTACGATATGCAGTTCATGAATGGTACAATTATTTGTTTTCCAAGCCTTTTATAAACATGAAATCATGCTAAAACTTATTACTTTGAAATATTTTACGTGACTGCATAGCATAAACATGAAATCTAAAAACATTTAGTGGGTTCTACTGACCAGCCCGTTGAGCAGATCCATATTGAGAGCCTGACACAGCTGAAGAAATGTACCACAGTTTTATCTTCCAGCAGAAAGCTGATCGAGGTGTTGAGTAGTGTTAACATAAACGGAAATCCTCCACCATTACTGCAATAGATTCACTTTAAACGTCTAAATCTGTTATATATCTTTAAGAAACGTCCCTTGTTAACCAGTTTGATAGCATCTTGGTCATACTGCAGGGACACAGCTGGACATCCAGAGAGACTTTCATGTTCTCGGTCAGTTCAAACAGAGATGACTTTTCCTTCATAGGGCTTTCTGATCACAGCTGCAGGTCTGTCCACCTGCAGGTGACACACAAAGGCAAAAGAAAGGCTAAGTCTGTTTTGTGCAGCTCAGTGAATCCACCAGTAGCTGTGTTTCCATTGAACATAGAATAACACAATTTGACATTTCAGAAATAAATTCGCTTAATACAAATGCGGCTATTTTGAAGAACTCTAGTTTTTTGATAAAACGTTTTGGCGCGAGGAGGAAGTGAGGTCTTTTTGGTCGCCACTTGTACAAAAATGCAACGGCAACACTTTTTTCGCATCATGCGAGTCACGTGATCAACACCTGGACTTTGCCAGACTTTTAAATCAAACTTCCAGCAGGATGTAGTGAGTAGGCAGTGACTGATGAATTATTTGGATGTTGAGGTATATATTTAACCGTACGCTGTGCTGCCTTAACGTCGATGCGTACATTGACTCACCTGGTCTCTTTGCCTGATTCTTTTGTAAACGAACTCGGAGAACGGTCCTCTGTGAATGAACCTGCCTTGACCCGGTGAGACGTGGAGCTGGCCGTCCTCATAAACCACTTTCCCTCTGGAGATGGTGACTATGGGGACGCCGTGGCACTCCATGCCCTCAAAGATGTTGTAGTCCACGGCTTGGTGGTGGGTCTTGACAGATATCCTCCTGCAAAGTCCCAAACATCAGAACTTTTCAGTAATTGACCGCAGCTGAGAGAGAAAAGATCTTCAGTGAGACTGAGTTAGACAGCAATCACTAAGGTTCATGACTTTTTTTTTTTTTTTCTCTTACATACAGCATAACAGAAGCCTCTTTCTGTCAGTAAAAAACATGTTGGTGTGTATTTGTTTCTTATTACATAATTGTCCCATCAGTTCAAAGATTGCTGGAGTATTTCCACATCATAATGCTAAAATTTGAATCTGGATATTTAGTGTGGTATGAGTCGCATAAAAATATGGAATGAGTATATTTCATTTTTCACCAAAACAAATTTAAAAATGCATCTATTACATAAAAAAGTAAAAAAAAAATTATGCAAAATCAGAACTCATGAACTTCTTTACAATAGAAGTGGATTTATTTTCCACAACAACTGCATTTCTTAGTATCGTCATATAGGTAATCTCAAAGGTGTGTAATTCATTTTAAGCTGATATTCTTTCAACCCACATCTGTTTATTTATAAATTACATTTTGAGGTTTTTACAGGAAATCCCACAGATTTTCTGTCAGATTTAGTTCTGGACCATTAAAAACATACAATATCTCCACATAAACTAATTATGTTTGTTAATTTGATTGTATGTCTGGACTGAAAAATATTCTGTCTTTATTTTCAGAATTCTAGCACCACAAAGTTTTCTTCAGATCTGCTTTGACACAGTCCACTACAGGAGTTCCTGCCCACATTTAAACCCAAAAATATTCATAGCCTGGGCAGATTTGTACATTTCCATATACATTATGTTCAATAATAAATGGAAAAATCTTTAGTGGAATTGTTTCAATCAAACCCTTTAATCTTTTTGCATGTTTGCTGTGGTATCACAATGATGATGATGATGATGACGGCGTCGTTGCCATCACCCTAATTCTGTATTTCCCATAATTCTTCAGAAACAAGAAGTGGACTCTGACTGGGCTACTTGGAAAGGCTTATATTATTTCCAGTTAGAAGAAATGTGTTGGTAAAAATAATAGATTAGAATACACATAAACCTGTGAGGGGTATGATTCATTTTGGACTAAATTGTATCTTTTTAAAGAATCTTAGATAATGACTTAATAGATCTTCTAACTTCCCTTTTAAAACAAGCATCACTGAAATTATTTAAATTGAATGTAGGTTGTTGTTTCCCCCCCCCCATAAGCTACAGTAGTAAAACCTGGCGGATGTGAGACACCAGCCTTACAATTTAAATGTTCTGGGAGAAGATTTACATTCTGGATTAGATGTGGATGCTATTTAGACAGGAAGTGTCAAACACTGTAACAGTCTAAGCAAAGCTGCCCGATGGTTACACTGATGGCAGAGCCTTGCCAAGCTTTTAACACAGCCTGAGGAAAACACAAGCAACACATCCATCATCTCCTGTAGCCGCCTAACAGGCAGAGGATTATCTAGAAGTGTGACTCAGTTTGAAATCCAAACTCGCCTTCACCATAGACCACACACCAACGCATAGGTACTATAATCCGGAATTGCTCAAGGAAGTAATTTTTCTTTTTTTTTTTTTTATTCAGTTGCAGTAATTTGCAAAAATATGAATGAGCTCCACATTATAAGCTAGTTTTGTCTTTACTTGTTGTAAAGATCGTACGTATTTTGACTAATGGATCCAGTTGGCTCTGGAGTTGTAGCTTAACGTATTTCGAAGCCCATTAGTTTGGCTTCTGGGTGCTGGAGAAAATCTGTCCGTAATAAACACTCTGCGCTGTATGCAGACTGATGCTGCCCTACAAATAAATCACATCCAACTGGAAGACCAGATCGGCATGGTAGAGTAACACGAGTCTGACTCAGTCTCTTCTTTAAATATGTTGTTTCCCTCCACCTTTCACACGCCTCCAAAGTTCTCATTGATACCCAGAGCCGTACATCATGGCCACCGTTGTGTGCGCTGACAAAAACAATATGTGTCCTCATTACTCAAGCAGCTCAGTTATGAGAAACGAGGCGACTCGAGCGAGCGTCTGTTACGCAACCGTTTGCGGCGCCCGGTCCCACCGGATGTTGTTGAGGCGACGCTTGTGCCGGGGGCAATTAATTACGCCGTTTCACAGATGACTTCATGGCTACGGCGGTTGAACACGAGGCGAGTGCGTGGTTGGAACACGTTATGACATCACCACACATGCTACGTCTGGAAGGGGAGAGTGGAACCGAGAGAAGACAAACAGTTTTAGCCCCTTGGCATGACTACTGGTGATCCTTTAATGGTCACACCAGTCTCCAAATGTAACCAGTGTATTTCTTTACAGCACGTCAAATGGAGAGGTGTTGCCTTTTGCTCCAGTTTACGTACAGTAAGCTGTTACATTGTAAAAACAAAATCTTAACAAGCAATTTTGATCTAGTTTCTAATGCAAATATTAGTTTCATCGTATTTCCAGAGTACTAACTTACAAGCAACTTTTAAGATATAGGAGCTTGTCTTAATAATGGTCCCTTTTAATATTGCTGGAAAAGTACTGGTTATGAGACAAATAATCTGTCAGTGGAACAAGACATTTTAACTTGTGTAATGTAGAGAAAATGTCTTGTTCCCCAGGCAGATTATTTTACTTGTAACTAGTACATTTTCATTAATATTAAAGGGGAGGTACTATTTGAAATGTTTTGAGCTTTACATAATGTTATATTATTCCCTCTTCAAAAATGTACCTGGAGCGTTGCTTTGATTCTTTCATGCATGTTTGAGAAATCCTCCCATGGGAACCATTCAGCTGGTCAAAACAACAGAGTGGACTTAGCTCTGCCTTTTTGACAAAGCTCCTCCTCTGATCTGTAGTTTCCAACCTTACGAGATTTGACTTCACGGAGCAGTCCTTCGACCTACTCCCCCACTCAGCTCCTTCAGACTCGCCAGCAGCAATCAGCAAACACCTGGTGGAACTGCACATCTGCTAAGCTCATTATTGGAGCTACTTCTCAGTGCAACTCTGATAAAAAGTTGTTAAAAGGTTTGTAGAGGAGCCATGTTGTGATAATTTTCTGAAGGTGGAGTTTCAAAAGGAGCAGGAGATTTTAAAGAGATGGAGACCCAATTTCAAGGCGTTGCATTAGAAATTTCTTTTAAGTCATATTATACAGTGTATTTTTATAATACTGAAGATAACATAGTTGTGCTATAAAATGCCTCTATGTGCCCTGAAAGCGCATAATACTGCTATCCCTTTAAGGAATTATTGACTAAAAAAGAGCTCCTATTTCTTGCTGTCAGTTAGTTTTGCCTTACTTCAAGTCAACTAAGATATCTTCACTCGAAACTAGACCAAAGCTACTTAGTAAGAGCTTGTGGTTTTGAAGTGTAGAGATGTCCCCGGAGGGCTCAATCAAGATCCAACAACAAACGGAGCAAAGCGCAACCTCTCGTTATGTAAGTCTGACACTACATATGCTACTGGAATGCTTCCTGCCCCTCTGTGTCTGGATATTTTGCAATTGCTCCACAAAACAGCTATTGTTTGTTTTAAATCTGGAATCAGGGTGCAATAATAGGATCACTTGATTTTTTTTTTTCTTCTTTTAAATGCAGCGTTGTGACATTCTAAGCCAGTTGCTGAAAATAATCTGAAAACCGCGTTCTATACTGTATGACTATTGGAGCTCCCACATGAAATATTTGTCACTTTTAGATCCTCACAGATCCCCCTGGGCATCATCCCACTGATGAACTGCGTATCTGGCTTATGTAATAGTATTAAAAATGCTTCCCTTGAAAACATAATTTCCTAAAAAAGAAAAAATAGATAAAAAAAAACACTGCGTCCCCCTCTAAAAATGAACCATCCCAACATTCAGCCGGATTCAGATGTAAATTGTGTTCTGCTTTCATTTGCAGCTGCAGATAAACGATGACATCCAGACTTCTGGATGATGCACATGCGTAATCAGCTTAGCATGTGTTAAGGTGGCACAACACGAAAGATAGGAGGCAACTAAAAAAAGAAGCACTATCTATAAAGTGCATGCTTTCGAGTGCTACAATCCCGAACTGCTATCTTATTTATTCCAACACGTTGTAGTCACACTTTTAAATCTCCTCGGTGTTCCAGTAGACCTGTGTGCACTTTACGGCTGAAAGAAGTGTTGGAATATTTCAACTGTAACGTGTGAGAACGTTGAGTTTTGAAGGTTTCCTGAGCGTGGAGGCCTCACCTCGTCAGGTTGGGGTCCCACACCACCACGTCGGCGTCTGAGTTTTTGGCGATGCGGCCTTTCTGCGGGTAGAAGTTGAAGATTTTTGCTGCGTTGCTGCTCGTGACGGCCACGAATCGATTCTCGTCCATTTTGCCACTGTGCTAAAGCGGTGGAAGGACAGGGCGCAGAGAATATGAGGGGCCCATGGCGAATGATGACAATATATGGAATTATCACACAATAGGTCAGCACTTAACTTTGCAAGCGGCAGCCCTCTCGTGCCAAAATATCATCTATAATTTGTGATTTGTAAGCACTGTTGTTCGTAGTAAATCTTTCCAGCCTGGCTGAAAACACTCCCCACAGTAACAGCAGGAGAACGCAGCATCAGCAACTCTACAGCAAATCTACTGCTTTGTGACTTTATTACATTTTCTGATTGCGATGCAGAAAAAAACAGAAATATGCTTTTAACATAACTATGCAAAGAATACACACACGCACACACAAGTTTGCATTTCTACCCATATTAGGACTTTGCATTGACTTTCATTTATTTTACTAACTGCTTTCATGTCTAACAGACATTTTACCTAACCCTAACCATTACTAGTCCATTGCTAACCCTAACTGTACCCAAAACTTAACACTGTACCTCTAAACTTAACAAGCAGAAGTCAGTAGAACTGAAAAATTAGTGAAATGTCCTCACTTCTACAAATGACCTCAATTTGTTGGTGAAAATGGGGAAAGTGGTTCCTGATATGCAGTATATGCAAGTACACCCATACACACACACAGTATCTATCTATCTATTTTCACAGGGACTTGGTATTTGCTTCCATTCATCATTTATCAATTTCTATGGACTAACTGACGCCAAACCTAACCTGAACTCAATTTAAGTTAGCCCAAAAACAGCACCCCACAATGTTATATGTGTTAGGAAAATGTTCCTTACAGTGTATCAAATACAAAGCCACACACAGAGATTAGGTTGTGACTATGTGCATTTTGAGATTAGAGTTCCTTTTTTTCCCCTTTCACTGCACCATGTTGGAGTTACATTTTAAATCCATAGTTGCATACATAGCTCTTGTTCTGACACCAGTGAACAATGGAGAGTAACACATACTGTCATTCTGCGCTGGCTGCTCCTAAACAAGGACAGTGTTCTTGAAAGCATGTACATACCACTTAAATGTTTTCACATTTTTCCCTTTACAACCAAAAAACTTCAAATTTATTTGAAATTTTAAAGAGATGTCATGTGATCAACACAATGTAGTGCATAATGTATAAATGTAAGCACTTTGGTTCAGGTTACACAGTAAGCTTAAATCTGTTTATTGTTTTGTCTCTGAGCTGTTTAGGACTAAAACGATTCCTCGAGTGATTCGAATACCTCAATTATTAAAATTCCTCGAGGAAAATTGATCTGCCTCGTTACATTATGTTTTATTATTTAGCGCACCGTGTTCCAGCTGGGACATTATTTGCGCTCTCACTTCCGCCTGAGTTGCTGACGAAAGCTAAGTGTTGGCAGCAAAATGCCCAGTTTTCAAGTTTGGCCTGGGAGGATTTTATTGAGTCATGAAAATGTCTGGGTTTTAGTCTTTGTTCGGGGGACCAATAAACATCCTTAAAATGACAGGAGCGATGCCTGGAGTATGGCAGCTTTTCTCCTCCCGGAGCTGCTGGTTCAGAGCGAACGGCGGGACGAACACGGAGGGTTTATTAATACAGGTGAGCGGATAGACTGAACACGGTGGGCGGTTGTACTTTACATGCGTAACTTTACTGAAAATACCAGAATATAAATTTCATATCATCCCGGTCGCAACAAGTGGGTGGCAAAGCTCATCATGACATTACATACCTGGTAGATGTGTTTCTGTGTGTGACGAATGCAGATTTCAAATCCCGTCGCTAACATGAACACAAACACTATAAACGTCTGGGCAAGGTGAGAGTTCATCTATTAAACTGACTGAAGATGAAAACAGAAACAGAAAGCTGGAGTATAGACATTTTTTTTATAATAGCCTGCTCACAAATAGGTAGGCTATTTGTGAACTTGCCTCTTTATTATTAGATTGAATATAATTTCAGATTTTTGTATAACTTTTCTTCAGGTCAACTTAGAAAGTGAGCTATTATTGTTACAAGTTAATTTTCTAGACTACAGAAAAGTTATTGTTGGGGAAGCTCAAATTTGAAAAAATTGGACTGATATAGATATGCGATAATAATACTGCTGTTATGTTAGATTTACCAATGTTTTATTTTATCTTTTTTTATGCGATTACCCGATTAATCATAAGAATAATCGATAGATTACTCGATTACTAAAATATTCGTTTACAACAGCCCTAGAGCTGTTTAGTGCCACACACAGAGCAGATGTTTAATGCAGACCTACCACTCCTCTCTCCCAAATGACAGACATCCTGTCCTCCACACCATTCACTCCGTTCGGGATTTTAGTGAAGTCGTCTTTTCCCAGGGCCTTCTGGCATGTAGAAAAGGTGCAGTTGTCCGTTCCCGTCACACTCAAATCATCACTAAACACAAAATTATAAAATAAAATCTTTCATATTTTAAATCTGCTAAATTCTCAACCTACAGGAATCACTGCTAAAAATTTAAAAGTAAAATTTTGAGATTCTGTGAAAGAATTCCACACCTTTAGAAGTGAAACTCTCAATTTATATAGATTGATTACACATAGTGATATATTTCAAGTTTTTATTTCTCATAATTCTGATCATTACAGCTTGCAGAGAATGACCACTTATCAAAATTTTGATATTGAGAAAAAAAGCTAAATATGTCTTGGTATCACACCCTAACCAGCTAGTTAACTCCAAACTCCTTCAATGCACTGAAAAAAGAAAACAGGCAATCCAACTAAAGAAAATTTGTAAATTTGTTCCAAGTAACCAAATCAAGTTTATCCAAGTAAATATATTATGTTTAATAAATTGTCATGTTAAACAAATGTAAATAAGGTTTGTCAAACTTAATTTGTTATATGTAATCGAATTAACTAAACTTTTTTTTAAGTTGGAGCTCCATTATCTTTTTTCAGTCTGAGTCAGTTGGCTACAGTCTTCAGTACTCCAAGAGCCAGTAGTCACAGATGAATCCTATTGTTGGGCTGCAAGCGTCTTACCAGGGTTAAGGAGAAAAAAATGGAGCTATAGGTTGGTAGTCCAATGTGAGCTTTATACATGAAAGTGAAATATGCATTTCATTTGGAAATCTAGTTCCTGGACTTCCATTAGCTCTCCACAGAACAACAGACTAATCGCCTCCGTGCCACGACCCAATGATGCCGAAATTATGTAATACATGAGTGTCACTTTCTGAAATAAGTGTAAAAAAAATGTCAATCTTTTTCATTATATTGTAATTTCTTTAAGATGCACCTATATGCTACATGCTAAATTGCTTGGCACATTTTATCTTTATGTCCACCTACTTGGCCAAGAGGTCCATGAGGTACCCCGGGGTGCTGGGATCAGGTCTAAGAGGAGGACCCATGACGAAACCAGCAGCATGGGCCCAGTCTTTGTGCCAGTAGTGGGTCCCATCAGTGCCTAACCCAGCTGCAATTGGCTCCCCAAACACCACACGGCCTTTAAAACAGTCAACAAATAATAAAAAAAGACAAATTCCAATTACAACAGAGTATCGTTTATTCGTGGATAGGATTATGATCAGATCTCCACCCAGTTAGAGCTGTGAGTCAGTTTGTTCATGTCATATCGTACATAGATTAGCATTTTGTCCATACTCCATGTCGATAGATAACAGAAATTCTCTTGTTGTTGTTTTACAGCTGGCATTAATATTTTGTTTTAGTGTTGATTTTTTTTTCCCCCCACAAGTTAATTTATTTTTTTTAAACAGGACATTACATGTTAATTAACATTCACATGTAAATACATGAGATTATAGCAAAGTGGCTAATTTCCATCACTAGTCCCTTTGACAGGTTTATGTATATTATGATAGAAAAAGCAGCCTTGGACTACTACACAAATAAAAAAAAAACTCTTCAAAAAGGAGAAAAGGGGGTAATTGTAGTGTGTAATGGTTCAGTAATTTTCACTTTAAACTAATAAGTAGAATAGTGTTGGTATAAAAGCACTAAAAATTGTTATATACAGTTAAGCTATTCTAAGCTAAACAGGCTAATTGTGTGACTAAAAATATTTGAAAACGTAAAGTTTTCACGTGACTAGACAAATTAGTGTACTAGACCACTGTAACAAACGAACCTACTTCATAATGTTAACTAAAATAGCGAGGGAGAGAAGTAGTTCAGTTATGCTAGCTTGACTTTGACAACCTTAACATGTGGATGTGCTGCAGAATTTGTTTTGGTTCAGCTAAAAAAAACAAACAGAAATTAAGGTGACCGACATACCAACTCTGAGAGATCAGTAGAGCAGGCATTTAAATTAGCTAATTAACCACCGCTGTATTCAGATCACTTTATTTAACAAAATAAACATGAAGCCTGAAAACATGATACTGTAAAGGTGTGAATGTTCTAAGTGTGAAATGTTTGCATGTTTTGTAGTGATGAATTTAATTCTATTGTCAGTTGCTATGGTAGCAAGTCTGTGTGTAGCGTAGCCGACACGGAAAGCATTGTTGTGCGCATCTGCAAAATGCGAACAATAACATGCGACACGTCTATGGTTTGCGGCCCCTGCCTAGTCTAGACACGCCCCTGGCGGCAGTAGCCCCCACTCACCGTCCCTGCGTGCATCAGCCACCACCTTGGCAGCAGATTTGCTCATGACATGGACCACGTAGAGCGGGCAGTTGACAGTGTGGGCGATGGTGATCGCTCGCTGAGTGGCCTCGGCCTCCACCTCCTCTGGCCGACAGAGTTCATGACCTTCAGGCCCCGTAATTCCCATGGACAGCATCTTCTTGGCCCCCTGTGGGGTCCCAGCATAGAACAGACACAACAAAGGCAGGATGAAGTGCAAAAGAAAAGCAGGGCCTTTTAAAAGTGTTTATACCCCATGAACTTTGACTCATACTATGTCCATCCACAAACCTTAATGTTCTTTGTTAGGATTTTATATGACAGATTAACATAATGTAGAGCACAATTGTAAAGTGGAAGAAAATGATGCATAATTTTCAGTTTTTTTGTGTTCGGCCCCAGTTACTTTGATATCCCTGATATACAAACCCAGTGCAACTAAAAGTCACTAAATTAGTGATTGGACCCAAGTTAAGTGCATTTGAAGTCTTAATAAAACTGCAACCATTTTCCTTCTGATTCACAACAACTTGTCAGATTAAATTCTAACAAAACACATTGAAGTCTGTTTGCGGAGAAATCAAAGTAATTGGCACTTTTTTTTCCTAAAGGTTTTATTGGCCCTAGTGGCCTTTATCCAACAGTGAATCGACAGGAAAGAGGCCAACGAGAGAAGGGGGAAGGCAAAGGCCGCCAGGCCTGGAATCGAACCCGTGACAAGGACCAAGACCTCCACATGTGGGCTGCGCTCAACTCCTGCACCACTCCAACACTCCAAGTAAATGGCACTTTAAATGTTTTTTTTTTTTCATTATAAAAAGTATAGCATTAATAAGAATTTTGGATTTAAAATACAAATTCCTAAAAACTCTAATCATCAAAAACTAATGAAAATTCTGCTCAGCAGCAAAAAATATGCATTTCCTCTTCACATTTTACAGGCAGCTTCTATAGCATTTGCTTCCCCCTAGTGGTGATTTGATAAAAAAACAGGATCCAAATGACCCTGTTCAGATCTTTTTAACAAGAAGCAGGTTCTGGTTCTGATGCAAATCAGTTTTCCCTCAAAGTGATGAAGTTAGAATAGAGGCAGTTGAAATGGCTTTTAATCACCCACAAAAATAACTGAAAATTTTTATTTAGTTTTTCTGAGTGCTTTTATTGTTTATGTGTGTCATTTCACTTAGAAGATTCATGCTGAAATCAGACTTTTGTGAATTTAGCTACATTTTCCACTATAGTTTCTGTCCTTGTTTTCTCTATTGTTGAAACCCAGGTGCCATTAAGGTCAAACATTAACTCACAGCTACATCTGGCCTTGCATGTATGACGTTGGACGTATTAGGGCCGTTGTAGATGGAGGGACAAAAAAAAAGAGTAAACGCAGAAATATTTAATTAATCTAAGAAATGTCCTAAAAAACAGACATTTTTGAGCTTGAAAAGTCAAAAACTTTTGACTTTTCTAACTCAATTTTTTTTTTTTTTCTAGAAAATTTCTGAGATTTATTTGGCTGAAATTTACTCCTTTTTTTGTTTGCTTTGTTTTTCTATCTACCATGACCCTAACACACCGTCGTATTGATGTCCTTGCACTCGAAGTCACTTTCAGAAGTCAGGCAAACATCTCAGCTCTAGTATATAAGTTCATATTGTTATGGGAAAGATTTTATTATGGAGTCTAACATGGAAATAAGAGTGGAAGCAGTCGATGTTTTTATTTTACGAGTAACTGCCTTTTAAAATTGCACAAAAATCCCACATAAAAATAATTGGAACAGCAAAAGACTAAAATTTCTTAGAACAAATGGCAAATTTTTTAAAAATGATACGAACCTCTGTGATCAAATCCCCATTTTCAGCATGCACTTGAGCTATAGCTCCAATCTCTTTACACTGGGCGAAGGCGGCGTATAGCTCAGAGTCCTGAAGCATAAACACATCCTTGTAGGCCATGAACATCTTGAAGGAGTTCACTCCCTTTTCTTTGGCCAGAGTTTCCATCTCTTTCTTGACCTGCATTTTATTTAAAAGAAATGCAACAGCTCAGAGGAGACAGCTGGAGATTTGGAGTTTTGCCTCTTTTGACAAAAAGTAATGCATCAGCAGGAGTCTGTGCCTTCACCTCATCACTCCACCACGTGACAGCGACATGCAGAGAGTAGTCACAGCAAACTTTGGCATCGGCTGTCCTACGCCAAGCATCGTAGGCCTCCAGGAGAGACTTCCCCTTTTGGGGGATGACGAAGTCCAAGATCATTGTGGTCCCTCCGGCCAGAGCGGCCTGGGGAGAGGCAAACATTACCACAGAGGAGGAAGTTGGTGAACAAGAATAGCTACGCTCAAAAGAGATACATCGGTCACAAAACAGCTGATCCATTCACCTTGTTCTGCTGGGCATCTGATACCGGAAAGAAACAATTTGACCCTTTGTGTGTCACATCACGTTCGTTAGAGCGCGGCCCACTCCATCATCAGACGTTAAAACAAGCTTTGTGCGCGTTAATGCCTGTAAAGCTCGTCAATAAACAGACAATTGGTAGCTTATTGTCGCTTTTATTTAGTTGATTTCACTGTAAAATGGTCGCATGGTGTTTCTGTGGTCGGCTGCACAGACGAGGATGGAAACCAAACTTATTCCAACGTGAAAATTTTTTTGAGGAAAGAAGACTGCAATGGATAGCAGTCATCAGAAGACTGGCAGATATTAGACTCTTTGCTGATTTGAAGCAAACCCTTTTTACGGGTTAAGAAGATTAACGTTCATATATTTCATAAGTGAGCTTGGTAAGATCCAATCAAATGTTGCATTATATTAAAGGTACACATCTAATCATTAACCATGGAGAAAACCCCCCAACATCATGTAGCCTTCTATGGATGAACAAAACTGGTCAACATCAAGACTTTTGTATGCTTTTAAGTCTGCTCCGTTGTAAGAGAAAACCCTGTTTATGATATAGTGGTATAAATCATGTAGCACGAATTCAGGCAGTGTGTTGATTTGGTTAAATCAACAAAAGCATCAGGAGAGCGGAGGTATGAGTCGGTTTCTAAGCTATTTACTTCCAACTTTTGTAAATTGTTACAAAAATGGTGATTAAACCGACAGTATAATATGAGACATAATCTGTGAAAAGATCGAGCTCGTCCACTTCCTCCCAGTGCTACTATTACCGTCTGAAGAAAAGCAGCAGTCCAGGTCTTAGCGACATCATGTGCACGCTGCTAAATATGCTAATGGGAGAGAAACAACTCACCCTTCCAGGAAATCTTTTTATCCTCTGTTGTTGGTAGCCGTGCTAGTTAGCCTTAGCATTTAAAGCAGAACCCACTGTGGTAAAGTAGTTCTTGCATAGAACAAATGAAGGGGAAAGGGGTCAGCAGCATATGCATGAGGGTGATTGACAGCACTAAGACCCTCCTTGTGGCTCTGATTGGTTCTTCCTGACAGAGCTGTGTCTTGGTGCAGCAAGACCATAAAGGGGAAGGCAAGGGAGGTTGAATTTTTTTTTTTTTTTTTTTTTTTTTTTTTTTTTCATATTACCTGTTTCATATTATACTATCACAACATAGTAATAGTTTTAACAAATACGTAAAATCAAAGCAAAAAAATCAACTAATTATAAAATACTTTTTTAATAAACGTTACATATTGTAGTTGTAAGGAGAAATTGAGTTTTTTGGGGCGTTCCTTGCCCAACTTTATTCCTCTGATTGTGCGTAATAATGAACCAAAACTGCACCTTGGTCCCGATGTGGAAATCGTCCACAGCCCTGGTCCCCATGAACGCCAGCTCCATGTGTGTGTGCGTGTCTATGCCGCCTGGGATCACCAGCTTGTCTGTGGCGTTAATCACCCGCACTCCCGCTGGGATCTGGAGCTTCGGCCCAACTTCCACTATTTTCCCATTTTCGATGTAAACGTCGCTGATGACGGAACAGTCTTCGTTTACAACTTTCCCCCCTTTGATCAGGATCCTGCCGGGTTCTGCCATTCCTGCTGCAGGTAGCCTGCTGCTGCTGGTCAGTGTTTGCAATGAGCAGCGGGGACAGAGTTTGTGCAAACTGAACTCTGCTCTGTTCTGTTTGTGTGCATAAGGTGAAAGTTAATCTGTCAGCTCCACACTCTGCAGGAGACGTGTTCAGAGATGCTCGCAAAGGGAGGCGTGTTAAACATTGGAGCTGCAGTTTTATCTAATGCAACAAAAGTCTTATTTTCTTCAACTTCCTTAGATCCATTAATCTTTCCATATGTCAATCTATTTTAATCACTTATGCATGATATATATCTATATATTCATTGATCTAATGCAGTTCGACTCCTTTCTGAATTTCTAAAATGCTTCTTGACATGTATTTTTCAAAATGTTCCCATATAACTTTATCTAAGCATTAATCTCCTAAGCAGAGTTCTGGACATGCATTGAGTCCGTCTCTTCCTCCTCAGCCTGGTTTGACATTTATAAGAAACACATTAATGAAAAGGTGTTATGACAAGTTGAGAGCAAGGCCAGCATTCCCCTCCTATTCCAAAATCTAAAGTTGGACCGCTGTAAACCAGTAACCCTGATTTGTTTTTAGTCCACCTCTTTCAGGATCAGCTGTCCGTCCTTGTGTTTGTTGATTAATCAATGGTACAACATTTTACTCTAAAATATTATCCAACGCTCACCAGGCTGTGTCCAACCTTTGGTTTCCTGCAATTCATCAACGGTCATACCACCATTCAATGTGAAATAGTGAAAACAACTTAACTAGGAACACATACTGTTTGTAATGCGTGCTTACTTAATATCATATCTAAACCAGAAAAAAATAACTTTATTATTATTCCACGTTGTTCCTCAGTGAACAATAAAACAGTGGTTGGTGTCAGGACGTCTGGGGAACTACTGAAATTAGAAAGTACAATGGTGGGTCATTAGGGGACTAATAATTAACTTTTCCAATTCAGCCCCTCTGGAGGTTGAGTTCCTGTGTGTGGGGGTGGGGGTGTGTGTGTATGTGTGTGACCTCAAGCAGTGGTTGTTTTGTCTGCTGTTGCATCTAGCAGCAAAAAAACAATCTTGCACAGTAAAGCCACTGAATGTACTTTTATTTGACCTCTTACCTGGTAAAATTTTAAGGCTTATTTATGGAATGTTTCACTAAAATATTCAACTTGTTTAATTATGTTTAATTACTGAAAAAAAAGACAAAGCAAATATCGAAATAAAAATGGGGAAAAATTGACTGCAGCTGCTGACAACCTGACTGGTAGAAACTCATTGTCTCGTGTTTTGCAGTGACTGCTCTCTCACACACAGTGTGACATCACCTCTACTTTATAATACAGGCAATTGATAAAGAAGGGAAGAATCAAAAATATTTTTAACACTGTTTTGACTTTTTATTTTTTTCTCTAATGTTTTCGTAAAAGGTGTAGCGGGTCCAGAAATGTCTGGAGACGGGACAGCTTTAGAACTTTTTCACATTTAAAAGTCTTTATTATTATCCGTAATTAACCCTGATATGAAAATCAATCAGCATCTTATTCTAACTCAACAGATTCCTGCTGTAAATGTGCTAATACAAATATTACTTCATATTCCAATAAATTATTCAGTCTGCTTGCTTGTTTGACTGTTTGTCGTCAATATCTGTCGATAAAGAGAAACAGCGAGGCTCTAATAACGGTGCGTTCCCTTTGGAGCGTGCAGACGCCTCTCTTTCATGGAGCCTTGCTAGCCACTGGGAGAGATTAATATTTTAACTGCAGTAGATTTGTTGTCTGTAGCGCATCAGTCCAGGCAACTTCCGCTCACCCATTAGCGCATTACCAAAACAAGACACGTTGGAGGGAGACAAAGACGCATGCGGCGGCGAGATAAGCGTGCGCACCGGGCTTAGGAACACCTAACCTTCACAGCTGCAATAAACAATAACATGTGACTTAAGAGGATTTACATAAGATGAGAGGAGTAATCAGAGGGAGCGGGAAAAAAAAAAAAAACCCAACGAGGCAGCAATGGCATCTCCTGAAAAGTCCCGGCATTGCTGACTGAGGGAAAGTTGTTTCTGCTGGATTTGGAGGAAAGCCGCTGTTATCGTTTTTATTTCTGCCACACACTAACATAGATGTCACTTTCTTTTTTTTATTCATTTATTTTTTTTCCACCTTTTTTGCCGCAAAGTGAATTTTGGCGAGCATGAAAAACTGTGGCGTCGGAAAGGCAAGGCGCGCAGCGAACAGTGGCATGAGATCATCTTGCAGCAGATTATCAGAGCTTTCTGCTCAGGCAGCCAGAAGATTGTTTACTGGTTTGGGCTCAGATTTGCAACGTTTTCTGCATTCACTGCAGATAAAAAAAAAATCAAGTTCATGTGGCATTCATGTTCGAGAGTATTCACATCCCCTGTACTTTTATAGATACTGACACATTATAACCACAAGTGTAAGTGTATCGGATTGGGAATTTATCGGAACGGACTAAAACAATGGACTACATGACTGCGAAGCAGAAGAAAGAGATTATTTTTAGTCAGTTTTACGAATAAACTCTTAAAAGTAAAAACATTTGTTAGAGGCCATATTATCTGGACAGATCAGTCCAAATGGCTGAAATATAGCACTTATTTTCACAACTCTGATACCATCATTTTCACATAGAGGTATGATGGTGGAAGAATCATGATGTGGGAAAGAGTTTTGAAGATGGGTGGATGCTTTATACAAGACAATCCTGGAGGAGAACTTGCTGCAAAACACTCAATACCTGGGGGAGGATAATTTTCAAACTGGCAACCCAGTGGTTGACGGATGAACTTCTACCGCCCCCAAAAAACTCTGAAGTTGGTGTTTTATGTTCAGAATGTGAAAACGTCCAGTGGATGCCATAACTGGAGAAGCTCTCCGCAATGTTCCATCCATCCATTTTCTAATACCCTTGTCCCTAGTGGGTCAGGAGGGCTGCTGGTTCCTATCTCCAGCCAACGTTTTGGGCAAGAGGCGGGGTCACCCTGGACAGGTCACCAGTCTGTCGCAGGGCATCACAGATACAGACAGGACACACAACCATACACACACCCACACCTAGGGAGAATTTAGAGAGACCAATTAACCTGACAGACTGTGGGAGGAAGCTGGAGAACCCTGAGAGAACCCACACATGCACAGGGAGAACATGCAAACTCCATGCAGAAAGACCCCAGAATCGAACCCAGGACCTTTTTTCATTTATTGCTTCCTGTTTCTTGAAAAACGTCTCAGATCTGCATGAACTATTGATTACGTCTTTCTTCCAAACTGATCGGGTTAGGTTGGATATTTTTTTTTTTCTTTTTCTTTTTTTTTTTTTAGGCGCGGTTCTGTTTTGGTTCGGTTCCGTTTTGACAGAGACAGAACTTATTCTGTTACTATTCCAAAAAAAAGAAAATGAAGCAAAAATAATTCTAAGGACATAGAGGTTTTTTTTTTTTTTTTAACGTTTTCAATTGTATCAATGTTTGTGCGTACAATAACAAGTCAGACTCGCATGTTTGCAGCTTTATGTTTAATTGGACCTGTTTACAGAATACAGGTATAAGTTCTTTTCTCCCCTCCCCCTATTTTCTGTAATATTAAGCGCTTGATTCAGATTCACTAACGCTGGTTATGGAGCTGAAACGATTAATCGGATTGATTGTGATGAACCAATTATTGAAATCAACTAATTTAATAAGTGATTAATCTTTAACTGAAGCATAGAGACTCCAAAAAACACCCCCCCCCCCAACCACCCACAATTTTCTGAAAGAACAACATATTCAGAGTTGTACTGTGGTGCCAAAACTGTACAGAAAAAATATGTACATTTTGCATTTAAGATGACAAAACTCAGCTACAGATTCATATTGTTCACTAAAGGAATATTATGTTTTTGCATTTTAGAAAATAAAATGTTTTTTCATTATATAAAAAAATAATTGAATGTGTCTATTTGGATTATTTACATTTTTTAATATTGTTATAAAAAGGCTTAAGTGGTTAAAATGAAAAATCTGCAGAATGTGCCAATTTTTTTATTTATTCGATTAACTGATCAATCGTCAGAAAAAAATCAACAGAATAATCGATCACAACAATGATTGCTAGCTGCAGCCTGGGTTCAGCGTGTGTCAAATAGTTTGACCTGTGAGACTTAATCTGACTCATCGTGGGTTTTCAGAAGAAAAGTAGAGCAGGGCTGCATTACCAACAATCACACACCAGAGGGCAGTGTTCTCTTCAGGATGAGCTGGGACCTGCTGCAATGATTACTGTACAATCCTGGGAAAAACAACAAAAAAACACAAAGCAATTCCAAACTATAGCAAAGAAAATATGGCTCAACTTTTCATGATTGAAGGGAACATTTGTAATGCATCATTAAAACGATGAATAGAAAACGCATTAGTCACTCTGAGATGTATTTTCAATGAAGGAAGACGTGGAAAAAAAAAAAGAAGGGAAAATGATGTATTGCTATGGAGAAAAAGAAAAAAAGAAATCAGTGTCAGTAATGACACCAAACTACTTTAGGGTATTCAGTGCTAATTTGCAGTGTTGAAATAAAAACTATCTGCGTAATAGGGCATTAAACGTGACTTAAAGCGGGGCAGGATTCCCCGACTCGACTCCTTACGGGAATCTGCAGCTCCCTCGCAACATTCGTCAGTCACATTGCGGAGGCGAAGGCGTCACAAGGCGGCTGCTGAGCAGTCTGTAAAAAGAAAAAATAAAAAAAATAAAAAATGTTAAGCTTCCAACAATAGGAGGCAGAAAATGTGAAGGGAAACAATTAAATTACGCCTTGCATGAAGTTTGCTTTTCATTTTGTGAGGCAAATTTAGTGCCACGGTTAATCATTATGCTGTTGAACATGATTTGCAAAAAATATTCAAGAGCTTTATGTGCCTCAGTGCCCCTTCTGTATTGAAAAATAATGGGCCTCTATCCAATTAAAAACTGCATTAAATCTCTAAAGTATTACATGCACTTTACTGGTATCTCTTTGAGGCTTTTCTGCACGTGCAGATACAGACAGCACACTGAGGAAAAAGGGGGCTTTGACTAACCCGCTCCTTCTTAAATTTGGCACAGGGGTCCTGGATTTTATGTATTTTTTTTTTTTTTATAAAAATATATAGATTTTTTTTCTATGGGTAGTGTAGGTGCAGGCGTGCATTTGAGCTGAAAATGAAGCCGAATTCATCCATCTGGAAGAACTTCCTGATGGACATCCAAAAAAATTCACGCTAAAAAGTCCGTCATTTAAGCAGCATTTGATATTTCATAACAGCGATCATATGTGTTTGGATAAAATAACACAAGATTTATGTTTTCCTTCCTCTGATAGGCCGTGAGTCATTGTTCTGCTACGCAGATATTCGAATGGATGATTTATGTTGCCATCCGTTTGCTTTTGATCATAATTTCATCAACTTTTTTTTTTTTTTTTTTGCAGAATGACATTGCATGACAAGGTTTTGTTTCTTGCGACATATACACACACACTCCCACATGGACGAGCTACCCCCCCCCCCGCCCCCCCAAAAAAAACTTTACAGTAATTAAGCTCCCTGTTCCATCACTGTCTCAAAACCAACAACCCTTAAAAAACAAAAAAACAACAACAAAAAAATTTGACTAAAAATATGATTACGAGCCTCAGACGATGACAGACTCGCGACCGACTTACACTCCCTCTGTCTGTTCGTGTTAATTAAAAAAGATTTGCAACTACATGTGTCTGCAGATAATCAAAATGTCTTCTGCAGCGGCTCTCCCAGATGCATCGGCACTCCACAAGCTCATTTGCTTGCTTGCGATCTCATGTTTGTTTCGAATTAATCAATCTAACCACAATTGAGTTAATTAATTAGTGTTTTAATGCTACTCTTTATAATTGCAGTCAGATGAGTCTGCAGACAAAGCAATCACATTAATGCAAATACAACTGATAATTGTTATCCAAACTCTCTCCCCTCTTCTCCACCCCTCCATGCAGAAGCTTTGGGGAAGAGCTCTTGTTGTGAAGTCCTGGGGTTTCCTGCAGTGGCCACCAGATGGCACCATTGAGCAAAGTTTCAGTGTCGTCTTGCGGCTTCCTTGGATGTTGTTGAATTAGCTGTTCTATATTATCATTACTCTAGTAGAGAGTGTGTCCACATATGCATTGAAGAATAAATGACGATACCCTCACTCACACACGGACGTCTATAGTCATAAAGTGTGACCTGTTAGTTTAAATAATGAGTGCTGGAGCAGTTTGCAGGCATTTTTTTAGGGGTGTGTAGGTAGATTTTAAACAATTTTCCCGAGTTAAAAGTCAGTAACTGTAAGAGCTAGAAGGTGGTTAAATGAACGATGATTCAATTTAAAACTTTATTCAATTTATTAGTTAACGAAATTGAGTTTGAAACACTTTTAAAGATAATTTCACACTAAGGAAGGGCATTTATCATATCGCTTATCATTTATCGTGATAAAAGAATCTTGATTTATCGCTGTCATGATAAATTCCAATTAATTGTGTTTAAGACGCCTCAAAACTCTCTGTGCTGTCTGGGTTGTTAGTTTTTTCCACTGTTTAATTAGTGAGAGTATCAATAAATTTGAAAATATGCTTAAATACAGTTACTGTGAGCATTTAATGATATAAAATACTCTTCTGTTATCTGACTGGTGAAGCATAATATAAATGTTTTTTTCAAGAGCACTATTTGTGTTTGTGGGGCTATTAAATGTTGTGGCAATCAGTCACAGTCATATAGAAACCTATAAAAGTAGTAAGAAGTATTTCTAATCGTCACTTTTATTGTTATCGCAAATGTATTGTACCGCAAATTATCGTGATAAAACTTTAAGTCCATGTTGTCCAGCCTTATTTCACTCAAATTTATTTCAGTTTGTTTTTATCTATGCCATTTAACATGAAGTTATACTTTAGTTAATAGGATATTATTAGGCTATATAATTTATTTGCACCACAACTGTGGAACAAACTTCCAGAAAACTGCAAAACAGCAAAATCAAGACTTAAAGCCGCCTGTTTAGAGTTGCATCTGATTAGTAGTAACTAGAACACTGATAAACATATTTGATGTGTAATTGCTTGATATTCAACAAAATGTAATGTTCATGGCTTGTTTCACAATTAATAACTTTATTAAGATGTTTGTGATGTTTTTATGACCTAAAGCTCTTTGAATTGCCTTCTTGTTGAAACGTCCTACATAAATAAGCTAAACTTGACTTAACTATATTGTAATAATCTGAAAACGCATACAGTTCACATGCACTAAATAGTTTATAAACCAAAGGATAACCAATATGTTTCATATTGCTTGGTTCAGACTCATCATCCTACAAACACGTTTAAAAGCTCAGATTACTCGGTAGCCTTAATTAACAAGGTTTCACAGTGTTTCATTGTGCTAGCTAAAGCTAGTGTTAATGGCTCCAGATCCTGCCTTGGTAACACAACTACCAGCTCCTTCACTGCTTTCTTTTATGAAGTCATCTGCTGTTAAAAGAAACAGCAGAAATAGAAGATGGTTTGTGTTTCAGACACGCACTTCACCAAAATATCAGTAAAGAATAAAAAATAAAATCATTCTGACTTGACATCCACAGCTAACGTTGCCTCAGAGAGCGTCATTAGCGTCACCGCTGTCATTTTAAAAAAAACAAAAAAACAAGCTTAGATTCTGCTTCAACACAGAAACTCTGACAACTAAATGTTGCGTGACAATATCCTGCTTTTCCTAAATTTTGACAATAACTCAATGCAACACATCTAAAACAATCGACCTCTGTAGAAACATTACCTTTAGATGAATTCTGATCAAAATGTCATTATGGAAGTAAGGCAACACGTGTTTTGAACTGAACCATTGATAATTACAGATATGCTTAAGTGAAATCTTTTCTAAGGGTAATATTTACTATAGGCCAGATTCCATTTTACAGTGCAAGTGAGTCTGACTTCCTCATTACAGTAAACGCTTTCTCAGTAACTAAGTTTCATGACTGTTTTTAGTTTCTACTAGGTCGACGTATTCAACCGTACATAGATCAGCCTCTCTGTTGTATTACGCTTAAGCATATAGTTGATTTTAATTACTAGTATCTTGAATATTCATAGCGATATGCCTGGAACTCCTTTTAGGCGTAGCAGTACAAAAGAGTGAGGTGAGAGGTCAACAAGTTCATCAATCCTACAGAGTTGAAAAAAATTCTCAATTTGAAATCAATAAATTTCATTCAAAACTTATTGAGCATATGTGTTTTTTTTTTTTCAGTGACTAGAAGCTGATATATTTTAAAAAATTTGGTGTATTTTTTTTTTTTTTTTTTTTTTTTAAGGGGCAATTCTGCCAACGTTGCTCAGTTTGTGTCTGGCAGGTTATTATTGAACACAAGTTTGTAAAATAAGAGGTAATAGTAATAGTAGTAATAATGTAACACTCTTGGTTTTCCAATTTAAGATTTAAACATGGACCTCCCTCTAAATGTCACTTCCTCCTCGGCGCGAAAGCAGCAAACTTTTTCTCAGCTGCCGTCGTCGCTCCCTAAAAACGTACACCTAAAGTTTTTCTTTCAACACCTTCATCATAATCATCAGCACCGTTAGTAACTGTGGCTCATTTTAAAAACTCCTGGCTTTGCGTATGGAGGGGATGAGGGAGGAACGTTTTGTTTACCCAGTTCTTGGTGTTTTTCAGGAATATCACCATCCAGAGAGAGAGAGAGAGAGAGAGGGAGCCATTATTCCCTCATCTCTTTAGTTTATCTCCTCTGATGATCTGCTCAGATAGATATGACAGCTGAATAAATATGCAAACGCAGAGCCGCGGCTTCCACACACTCCAGCTCCGAATTTCCATTCTGCTCTCCGATTTAAGGAGGAACAGTGCATCGCGATAACAATGGGACTCCTCGGGGGAGTCGGATGAATGATTCCTTTTCTTCTTTACCATCTCACTGATAAAACACAGATATCAGCCGAAGAAGAAGAAAAACTCAACACACTCCTCACTCGTTCGCTAATTAAAAATCTCTTTTCACTAAATCTGTCATTGATACTTTCTGAGGAGATCTTTGAATATCAGAGAATAAAAAATGGGATTCATGAAATCGTCTTTAATTAACTTCAGTCGGTGGTGTCACTACTTTTTTTTTTTTTTTCCTCTTACTCTTTGTACCAGCGCTGCTGTGTCCTTCAGAATCTCCTCCGTTTGAAGTCGGGATGAAGCGATCGCATCACAAATGTTTTCACTTAATTACCTGAGAGCTTTTACAGGATGGATGTGAAATGACAGACGCCATAAAATCAGATTATTATAGCGTAAAACTCTAATATTCAGGGGGTTTTTTTTCCAACGTCTTTTCTTTCGATATCAACATTTTATATCCTTTTTTCCCCACTATGTTGCAAAATACTTTTAAGCTTTCAATAGCAACATGCAATCTTCCTTTTTTTATTATATGGCAAATGTAAGCTCTCATGTCCACATCTTAAACTTTAAATGAAATAATTTGTGACTTTAATTAAAAAGAACCAAATGTTTTTAAAAAATTATTTTAAATGCTAAAAGAAAAATACTTTTTATTTTTTAGAATTTGGATCATTGCTGCGCTGCTGGACTTGAGCAACATATGCTGCCTTTTTATAGCAAACTGGTGACTATCTCAGCTTTAATACTTTGGGCTTTCGCCTGGCCCCCAGCTCCCAGCATGCTTTGAAAACATGCAAGTCTCTTTTCAATCAGTCTTTTTTTTTTTTTTTTTTTTTTTTTTGAGCATGGCATCGATACTGGCTACATCTGTGGCTCTCTTTGGCAGAAGGATCGTCTTGGGAGGGGGGTCAGATTGACCCAGCTTTAACGCAAAACTGGGGGAAGAAAAAAACAACAAAACAAAAAAAAAAAACGAGGGAGATGGCAACAAAAAAAAGGAAAGGAAAAAACCACGGCTTCTCTATATTTAACCAAATCTGCAGCTTACTCGGGGAAAACACATGATAATGATATCCTCTTAACAGTCCTTGCTAGCAGAATTACAGCGGCAAAGCGGGGTGGGTGGGGGTAAAACGTGGGACCAGAGAGGAGGCGCGGTTATTACAGCGCCGTCATTATGTTGTGACTGTGTTTCTGGCCTCTTTCACCTTCTGCGGTCAAAAGATCAGCGCTACAAAATTAGCAATTAACGCAGCAACACTGACTCTTTCAGGAAAAAAAAAAAAAAGAAGCCCAGTATTACCATAACATCCCTAAATAAGCAGTCGCTATGTGATTATTGTCCTGTTGGGTTGCTGCTTATTTTTTTTTTGGGGGGGGGGGGGGGGGGGGGGGTTTTTTTTTTTTTTTTTTTTTTTTGCTCGAAAAAGAAGCGTGTCATTTTTCCGTCCCGCTGCTTTAACGTGGGTCTAAAATTAGACCCATCGTCACGGGCGGGTTTTTTTTT
>CAEGAE010020705.1:0-26670 GCA_903067095.1 Girardinus metallicus | reverse complement strand
TTATGCTGCTAACACTTAGCTTTGGTCAACAACTCAGGCGGAAGTGAGAACGCAAATAAAGTCCCGGCCGGAACACGGTGCGCTAAATAATAACACATAATATAACGAGGCTTCGAGGCGGATCAGTTTTCCTCGAGGAATTCACTAAGCAGGAGCTTCTTAAAAAGACAGAGGTTCAATTTCAAGGCATCAAATTGCGAAGAGAAATATAACAAAGCAGTCAAACTGATACAATTAATGAGCCAGCATTTTTGAATCTTATAACTTCTTCACATACAAATGGTACTTTTTCTGCAAGCTTTAGTGAGTCATCGTCTCTACAGTCAATGTGTAGGCTGATCTACTGAGGGCATTAAAGAAGCTACTTTCAGCTAGAGTGGTGACACACATGCTTTTTCTGGCAAGTTGCATGAAAGATGTTAAATTTTCCTAGAAATGACGTGCCATAACTTAGCACTTTTTAGGGATATTCAGTGGTGCTCCATTGAAACAGAGTCTCCTCTGCAACTGTTGACACCACTGATAAACGTGTCTTAAAAATTAGACAAATTCGTTTTTTAAAGCAGATTTATTATCTCACTCAAATTTCACCTGCTATCTAGTCAAACAATTTTTTTATTTTTATAAATATAACAACTCAGTTTATTTTGTCACCCACACAATAACCACAAGTGGATGGAAAGGACTAAAAAGGTTCAAAGGTCACTGCAGTCAGGAGGGGCGACATTAGGTCACCAAGTCTGCACAACAACCTTTAAATGGTATCTCCATCTGCATGTCATGTAAAAACCTTTTCTGTCCTACCATTACAAATGTAAGCATGGAACAAATATAGCACCTTATGCTTATTTTTTTATCATGAGGAAGAAAAGTTGATGATAGTGTTCCATTTCCCCTCTGAAACGAACCTTATTGGACAGCTTTAGCATCAATAATTCTTTGAAATGTTACATTAATATCTACTGAGCTAACCAAACCCTGGGAAAACTTAACGGGGTAATGATGAAAACATAGTGATCAAGTCAAGACAAAGATGGTTTACCAGATATAAAATCAATCATTCTTCCCTGGTTATCTCAGTCCCCAGACCTAAATTTCATAAAGAAAACCTGTAGGAGAAACTATAGAAATGAAAGTATAAAAGCAGATGCAGGACTCATAGTGATCTAGAGAGATTGTGGAAGCAGGAATGGCCAACAAATTGCCTCTCTCAAATCTCGTAAAACGTTATGGAAGACCAAGCGATGTCTTATTGGCTTAAAGAGGATGCTAATAATTGTGGAACCAGTGATTTTTAGAGGAAAACGTTTTAAATGTTAGACTGCTTTCCTGTGTTTCATGTGTTCCTGTGCCAACATAGCTGAGTCAAATGGCTGAATTACCTTCTCAGCATGTCATCAAGTTTTCCAAAGTCCATTTACTTCAAGTGTGCTGAAACAGGGAATGATCTAAAACATGCGAGATAGCATGCCTTGAGGACTAACTGAGGACTCCACTGGCACTGAATAAATAGTTCAGGCTGCTTTTATTTCCATTTTTCAGAGTTAAATTGTCACAATGCAGTTAAAGAAGCTTCACAATGATAGTGGGGATATTGTGTCACCTTGGATTTGTTCCAATATAGCCAGTCTCTAACAAAAAGCAATCTTCATTACGTTCTCAGGTGGACCAATTCAAAAATTAATTATTTAAATTTCTACTGTTAATTAAGATGAGAACTTTACCTTCTTAGTAAATGACACTTCTTAAAAAGCGAAGACTTCTCAAAACTTCCCCCTTTACATTTTCCACATATTAAAGTAACCAAGCTGGTAAATAAGGCAAAGTGAAAGTATTTAAATATCTGTACTTCCTTTCTTACTTAAAGCTAAAATTAGTGGCAAACACAGAGAAATAAGTTCATTTATTGTACTGGCTAAAGCTATCGTCTGTCTGATAAAGCAATTTTGTAGTCAAACTTTTTTTATTAGCAAATGAAATGATTTTTGCGGTCTCATGGGTTTATACTGACAACAAATAATGGCAATAAAGACATCAGTAAGGCCTGATTAACTTCACCAGAGCATTTCTGATACACTGCAGCACTTCATTTGTGGATTGCACCTTAAGCTTGTGGCAATTTATGACGCTTTGAAAAGCAAGTGTGTACTTTTCTTCACACGTTGAGCATAGAGTGTCAACTCACATGTATGTTGCATCAGGTTCCAGGCAGCGTATGATCAGACTGATGGAGGAGGACAGCAGGTTTGGAATGTCCCCTAGCATCACACATGGAGACCTGGCCCCAGACAGGATGTCATCCACAAAGCTCAAGAGGGTTTCTGCAGAACAGAGAATGGATGGGTTAATGCATTTTTGGAAAGACTGCTGCTTAGACTGTGGTTTAGCACCTTTTGCTACAATCTTAATAAACAATGTTATGAAAAGCTTTTTTTTTTACCTGCTCTGATTCTACTTTTTGTTTCAGAGCATCAGAAGAAGATAATTGAAGTAAATGCAAAAGACGGTTTAATTTACCAGGAAAACATAGCTTTTCAAATCAACCTGTCAATGAGACAAAGTTATAGCCCCCCACCTAATAGTTAGACAGCACCTACTGACACCAGACATTTGCAATTACCCGCAATTAGACAAAAATATTTCAAAAAAGTAAGAAGAAATATGTAGTGAGGAAAATGTTTTTTCTTATCTTATAGTGCAGCTAAGTTGTATTTTCATGGTCCAGATTTAAACACTAAAAAACTTGTTCATGTTCAAGCAGAATCATAGTTATAGTCATAGTTAAAGGTTTTGTAAAGATAGGGGAACCATGCTTTGATATTGACAAACAGGAAAGGCATTCATCCCAATCTAAATCCTTTAATTTTTTGTAAAAAAAGACAAGGTTCTCTTACATTCCTCTATTCTCTTGCTGAACATGTCATATACCAAATGACATTTTTGTCATTTGGTATCTGACAAACATGAACAAATAAAGAATATAAATATTCTGTAGATTTTGCAACCTCAATAATCTGAAAATGTAAATAAGAATATTATGAAAAATGCACACAAAAATGAGCATTATACACAAAAATGAACAGTGTACACTTGCGTGTACACTGGTGTGTGTACATTGGTACACACTGTGCCTTACTGGTACTGTGTGTACTGGTAAGGCACATTCCTGGAAAGCATAAAGCTGATTCATTGTGTAAAGGCGTAGATGACCAAGGTGCCTGACATTGATTTATTTTACGAGGGGAGAAGGAGCGTCCACTGTTACTGACAGCTTCTTCCTTCAAAAGAACTCAGGCCTGCTTTACGTGAAGACTTTATGCACCGAATAACCCGATCCAGGCACAGTCATTGTAAATCTGAGATCTGCAATGAGCATCCCAGAAAAACAACAACCCAAAAGTAACATAGTGTTGAGGATCTCTCTTTACTGGGTTTAACTCATGCCTCCCATTCACACACTTACACTTTATTGTTGCACACTGGTGTCCAAGCAGATGGTGGATCCCACTTCCATTGACCCATTCAGGAGTTAAAAATAAAACCTCTGTTTCTGCTATTGCAACTACTCGATCATGCAACTACGTGTGGGGGAAAAATATAAAATATTTCAATATTTTACTAAAATTTTCTGCCATTTATTTCTATATCCAGACATGTTCAACCTATCTCTGTTGCAGTCACTGCATTTTAGCGCCAATGTGTTTTTAAATTCTCTATTTTTCCTAAAACCTCACCCTCCACTCTGAATGCTTCGTAATTAACAAAAAGGCAGTTTCTCGCTCCGCAGATACTCCCCGACTTTAGAATTAAAATGTTGTGGCTCTGTTACCAACATTCATCTGCGACGTTTAATCTCAAAAGCACAGCTGAACTTTACTTACACTCTGTCCAGCACTGTGTAATCATATAACAGCCACTGCTGTAACCAAATACCTTTCCTGCTGATCTGTTATAGCACTGTACTGCAAAATGTTGTTTCCCTCCACGCTTGACAGCAGCTTTCCAACACTGTTCAACCACCAAGGAAGGGGGAGTGCTGCAGAGCTCAACTCTTCCTGTGCTCTCATTTACTTGGACTTGAACATCTGTTGTTTACAAATTAAAACACTACCCAACTCTGCATACCTGTTTATATTCCACCTTGTGAATACGTGCATAAATCGTTCTAATCCTCAGTTTTTCTGTAATTAATTGACATTTATTTATTTTAATGTTTTAAACACTAAATAATATTAAACACTAATACACAGTTGAAATATTTCTACTCCTTAAACTAATTTTGAACTCCTATTACAACTACAAGGTTCATGTTGGGGCTGCACAGTGGAGCAGCAGCAAGAAGGTCCTGGGTTCAATTCAGGCCTGGGGTCTTTCTGCATGGAGTTTGCATGTTCTCCCTGTGCATGGTGGGTTCTCTCCAGGTACTCCGGCTTCCTCCCACAGTCCAAAAACATGACTGTCAGGTTAATTGGCCTCTCCAAATTGTCCCTATTCTCTGTGTTGCCCTGTGACAGTCTGGCGACCTGTCCAGGGTGAACCCCGTCTCTCGCCCGAAACATTCGCTGGAGATAGGCACCAGCATCCTTCCTGACCCCTATAGGGACAAGGGTGTTAGAAAATGGATGGATGTTGATATTTTCTGTGATAAAGATTAAAAAAGTGCATAATTTTTAAGTGGAAAAAAACTAAAACTGTACAATACTTCAGGGATCCACCAAAACAGGAGTGTCTTCTTGTGCCTACTGGGTTTGGACAGCTAGAGACTACATGGCTAGAGACTACAAGATTTCTTGTGACCTTTTTTCATAATTTCTTTCTTGCCCTAATTCTACAGAGACCAGACCTGAAGTTTGTGGTTGAAGTGTAACAAAATGTAAGAAATGAAGTTAGAAGTTCAAGGTGTAAGACCATTTTCACCACACATTATTATCTTAAAAATTGAAAATAAAAAAAACAATTTTTCGAAGATCTGCTGGAATTTTTTTCAAAGATTTTGCATCACTACATATCCATCTCAACAAAGATGCATAATGTTGCAGGGATTTGGGGGAAACACACTTAGAAACTGTGAAGTTCTAGAACAACTTTGTCAACGGCCCAAAGGAAATTGTTCAAATCTAGTTTGAGCAATAAAAATCAGGTAAATGCTCCTGTGTTTCGTCTGTTTTCAGTTACTGACGGGGTGTCTGTGAATCCTTAAAAAGCCTTAATTTTATGTATGCAAAATGAAGGCTTTAAAGTGTTCAACATGTTTTTTAAAAAATTGAAAGCTGGCCTTAAATATGTTAGCCACGGGTCTTATATTTTGTTATGGCATAATTATTTACTTTTGTATATTCTATGTAATTTATTTTTCTCGCTGGATTTTTCTGCCAGTCAAACGTTTGAGTCATCTTCATTCTGTTGTGTGACTTAATGTGGTTGATGCTACAGCTAACTAGCTACTAATATCCCCTTCCTAGCTGGCTAGTTTTTTTTTTTTTTTGCGTCTCTTATGGGTAAGTGACATTTGTCTTTGCCATGGGATAACTTCTGTTGCCAACCCCCAATCTGTGCAAAAAAGCTTGGTTCTACTATATAAAATATACAATGTTATTTTGTACACTTCTGTTGTTATACAAGTCTTAAATTTAATTAATAATGCTCTTAAAGAATTCTTAAAAAGCCACAAGTGGCTTTTTAAGAATTCAAATCTACATTTGCCAATTATTACTTTCAGCAGATGAACCTCCAGCATCTCTATTACCTTCTTTTCAGGGGTTTATAGATGCTGCTTTCGACACACACTGCTAGCTTTGTATCCCTTGCTGGCACCCGTACATACATCAGAGGGCCAACTGGCCCCCAGTGAGTAGATTTCACTACACAGAGGAAAAACCAAGCCTATGAATATGAAAGGTGTGCAAAGTGATGGTGGTTCTGAGGTGGCCATCCCTGAGTATGCTCTGCACAAGCAATGCTTGTCTCTGTGTATTTATACATCTCTGCGGTGTAGGGGTGTGTGTGTGTGTGTGTGTGTGTGTGGATGGACTGAGGTAGTCGGTTTTTCTTAAACAGGATATGCATACAAGCATGCGAGGGTTCAAGCAGTCATATTGTATATGCGGTGAGTGATGGGCGCTTCGCGGTGGTCATCCTCTCGTGTCACCATCTGGTTAACAAGAGCCATGGAAACATAAAGAGTGGGAGAGTCTGTTAATAAAAAAAGTGTGTCCAAGCTGCCAGAGGAGGATGTTTACTCAGTACTGAGGACTGTCAGAGGAGTGAAAGGCATAAACATGGCTAGAGATTTAAATGAAAAGTGACATTGTGAAGCTTTGAACCACTTAGTATATTAATTGGAAAGCCTGATGGAATATCCTCTCTGTGGGTATGGAGGTGTATTTTAACCCTCATTGGAATTTACCAATATGGAAACATGCCAAGAATTTATTTCGGTGTCTGAGTAAGAGCAGCTTGCGATGGACAAACGTGGCCAACAGAATGCAGTTATGGTAGAGAAAATTCAACATCAGCAGTTGGGCTGTGATTTAAACTGTCACATATTGGCATTTATAGGGCAGAAATTAGTACACTTTTAACTCTAGTTAATCTAATTCTTCTGGTTAGATTTTTTTTGGTGGTTGCCCTTCTGAAAAGAAAACTGCCATTTCAGTCTTAAACTGGACGTATTATGTACAATTGAGATTTAGCACATTTTTGTATTTCTATTTGGGACTCAACTGCTTCTAAAAGCAGCCCAAGAACTTAAAAAAAACCCAGTCATTTTGAGGCAACAAGTTATTTTTTTGTGTGTCTGGAAAACAAGTAGCTTCCAAAACCTCCTGATTGTCACGGGCAGTCCACTGTTACCTAGCAACCCCAGCAAAGCCCAAAGTGTGATTTTCTTCCGTGTTTGGGATATAAGCAATAAAAGTAAAATTTTTTATAAATGAGTTTCATTCATTTGGATATGTCTCAAGGTATGGGCTTTACTACAGTTTTCATTGTGCAAAAAGCTTTCCCTAAGCAAGCATGTTAGACTTGTGTGTTTATACGATACTGGCTGTTAACCAATGATAGCTAGAAAAGGTTCATGCCTTCATGTAAATGTGGAAATTTTAAATGCTCAGTTGTATAAACTTTGCCCAAAATGGTAGAATCCCTTCATTGGGGGTTAGATTTACTCCCTGCAGCTGCAAACAGCAATAAAGACACAGCGTAGGGCGGGGTTAGTGATTTGATTTTCTATGCAATTAGTTGTCTCCTACTGTATGATCACTGTGTTGACAGAAAGGAAAACTAATAATGGCTGGGTATCAATAACTTTAATCAATGCCCTTTCTCTTAAAAGAGTGACTCGAGTTGAACAGTTACCACTCATTGTGGCCATGTGTCCACTAAATGATAACTCATGATAACATCTAGGCAATCTAGTGAATAATATTTTTTTTTCCAATTTATGGGATTTATTAAAAATATTTCACCAGACTTTTCTGTAAAAACCCAAAGTAACTTTAGACATATTTTTGTTGTACGTAGAATTATGTATTTTGTTGTAAATCATTGTTTAATAACAATAAAAATCCACGCCCCCAAAACAAAAGTATCTACAAATGGCCGCTTTTCACTTGTGCAAACTCGGTGTGGCTGGACTTGGTTATGGGCTTCCTCCTTTAGTGACGTTGACATTGTACCAGCCCCTTTCTCAGTCCCTACTCAACTGGAGTTCCAAGTCTACCAATCTGGCTGAAAATACGATGTCAGAAGACTGCTGGCCACTGATTAACTGGGGGGAGTCAATGATTGTGTCACAGAAACGAATCCCTTACAAGCATCAACCCCGGCATTTGTAAAAATTCCCAAAGACGATAAAGTGCATTTGGTGTTTTACTGAAAATGACAACATTGAAAATGACACAACATCCAGGTCATATGACTTTACTTTTCAGACTCTGAAGCTGCCCTGGTAGGACGTACCAAACACATAGAGGTGGTACTCAGCTGTGAGGGAAAATGACCGGAACCATGTAGAGTTGAGTAAACCTAAGATGAGCTGTGCTGGGACAGTACAAGTGGAAAAGGGCCAATAAAGGAAACAACTGATCGTTTCTTTGGTGTATGTTTGTTTGACTTTTCTTGTTTTTTTATATTTCTTTTCCTCCTTGAAAGGGGTTTACTTGTATTCTGTACATCTGCAGCAAAACATTTGAGTCATATATTAGAGGACTTCATGGCAGAACATTTGGAAGCAATAAAACTCATAGAAGTTTGTTTAAAGAACCAGATAGACCTGTAATGACCAGATTTTATTATAAACGAGAGTCAAACGAGACCAATAACACTGTGAACACCGTGTGCTGCCATGGCATTTATGGACATGACTCACCCCAAGCGGGAGAAAAAATGGACACGGACCACATTGATTGCTGACAGACGAAGATGAAATCGATCCTGGAGGTAAATCAGAGCAAACCTTTCTCTCCCCGATTCTTGTCGACTAGGCCAGCTTGAGATGGTTACTACGAATCTCACATGGAGCGCTCCTTTTATTGTATTTTCTTACGTATGGTGGTGAGATTCTCACAATCAGAGTCTTACTTGCAGTAGACAGTGGTCACAGCAACCTTAGTCTGGAAAGGCAGGGAGGAATTGTGTTTCAGGCACATAGAATGGCTCTTGATCAGTTCTACAATCCATCCTCCTGTTTTCTCCCCCTTCGTTGCCATCTTGTGTCTCTTTCCTACTGCCATTTTGTTATTGTAAATAAATCATTTTGTACCCACGTGTCACTGAATTTGTTTATTTTCTTTAATAATTAAGTATTGTTAATGAAATAGGGAGATAGTCATTACATTTTCTAATTACTTGTAGAATTTAATTCAATTTAAAATTTTCTAAAGACTTCATATTCAGTCCTACTTCCATCATTCTTATACCTATAATGGACCAGTTAATTCTCATGGATAATAACAGATTATGATCCCTTATCTAACCAAATAAAGTCAGACCTATTAGGGTTACCAGCAGAAACATAAATCGGCACCCATGCCTCCGCCGGCTTTCCTTTACAGTTATTTTCTATCCAATTTGCTTGTGCTCCCCAACCCTCAACATGATGAAAACACCAAGGCTACCTTCCTTCATTCCTCCATGGTCCACTTCTGATGCTGATGTTCCCAAGCTGCTCCTCCAGTAGTAGATGGGGGTCACCTTGGGAACCCTGACTGGTCTGCAGCCCCATAAGCAACAAACTCTGACACATATTTATCTTAACAAGCATTAGCTTAACCTAATTTTAGCAAATAAAGTGTAGGAACAATCACAATTTAGGTTTTTATTTTAATGCCATCACACATCTCCTGAATACTTAATAAATAAGCTTGTTGCAAACTATTCCACGAGTTATGGATTTATCCCTTCAGATTTTGTGCATCTTCTACCAAAAATTTAATACTGAAAGAAAATGATAGATTGTCAGCCAAAGTGTAGAAAAAAAAATATCCCAGTTTCAATATGTAAAGTGAAAATCTCTTTCTGTAGGGTTTAGATTCTGTGAAGATAGATATGAAATGACAGCAAGAGATTAGCTTAGTGAACAGATGGCTTATATCTCCGAAACAGTTTCTGAGGCATAATTTAAATAATAAAAAGAAAAAAACTTGGTTACGAAATTTTACTAATTTACACTATCAGACAGCTGAACAGCTGGCAGAAAATGCCCATTTGATAACAAAATGTAGTGGAACATTTTTGTGTAAAAGCATGCATTTTCCAGGATCTGAAGCAAAAAGAAAAAAAAAACAGCATTTGATTTCTGGATTGCAAGCCAGCCAGCTTTCCTAGGATGACACTGGTAGAATGTTAAAGGTTCAGCTGGGAAATGTTGTAAATCTGTCTATTTAGCAAAATCAGTAAATCTGCCTAAGGCAGGAAATTCTGTCTTGATACTTCCTGAGTGAGGAGAAAAGACTTTAAGCAGCCGCTGTAGGAGACATGGAGACTGTTGAATGTTATGGACACAAACAGGCACCAGGCAGCTTGTTTTGGACAAGAGTTGTGATAGCAAGAAATATTCCATGTGCTGGATGTATTTTTTACAAATCTACTAATGTGTCATTATTTATTTTACTGCTTACATGTACAGCGCTGAGTAAAAGTATCTACCCTGTTATGGACATCCTCCGTTTTTTGTTACACTAGAAGAATTTGTTTGTTTGTTTGTTTTTTTTTTGTTTATATGACAAATACTTTACAATCAGAAAAAAAGACAATTTAAAGAATATTCATGACGCAGTTGTGAGGTGATTTCAACTAAGGGGAAAAAGTAATTCAAAAAAGTAATGGGGCCCTGTGTGAAAAAGAAGTCGGCCGATTGGTTATTGGTTTTGCCAATTACCGGTGGACAATTGGAGGGATTTTTGATATGAAAGTCAAAAGATAAGGCCCCAACAACTACCCGGGTTTGAGTGTCGACATGATTTTCTGTTCCTGAAATACTGTGCAAGTTTTACACTGGAACAGGACTTATATCTTCCAGAAAGTTAAACTTTGTACGTGTTAGTCCACAAACTGTTTCCAGTGCCTCCTGTTTGGAAAGAGTCTTGCTGTGATTCACTGAAGTCCCAAAACTTGAGCTGTTCCTGGGTTTTCTAAAGTTCAGATTATGCCGTGTATCTTTTTGACATCTTTTAGCTTTTTATTTTATGTTGTTGCAGCTGGGTGTGGTAAAGGAAATTCATGAGGGCAATTAACTTTTTGGGTCAAGTCAGTTTGAAAAGCTTCTTTCCCTCAATAAACAAAATCCTATTTTTAACATAAATTTGGTATTTACTCAGGCTATGTTTATCTATTAAAGTATATTTTATGATCTGAGGTATTTAAGTGTGATAAAAAGCAAAACATCTAAGAAATCTGTTTCTCACAGGATTGTATCTCTTGCTTCCTTTTACACTACTATAATCATGTCCATAGATTTCAAACAATGCATAATTTAAGATATAATAGGATTGTTTGGAGTGGAACATTTGTCAAATTCTGTTATTTAGGACTGCCAATGAAGCAAATCAAAAACGTTAACACAATAATCAATTTGTACCACGTTATATAATGATATTTTTTTCTGATCACAGGAAGGAATATTTTAAAGCCACACACAGCCTGTGAAGATCCAGTTTTACAGATGATCAAGAACCATAACTCTCAGGAACTTGTCATTCAGCTGGAGTTGTTTACCCTTGGCATTCTTAAAGTATGATTGGCTGGAAAGAATCAACAACTGCCAGGAGACTGATTTGAGTTATGGAATAACTTTTGAAGTCGTCTCTGCTTTCGTCAGTTCAGTGTGTGCGTGGGCGTGTGTGTGTGTGTGTCCTAGACACTGCTGTTTTTCTCTACTCCTTAATGGAAAGGACAGGTGCTTTAAAGATGATCATGTTTGCACTGTGAAATCTCAACTTGGTTCTTTTACATGGAAATAAATTCACAGTGCACCAAGTCTCTTTCGTACATGGTTTTGATTAAAGATTGTTTGTTTATGACGCAAGCAGTTATATACCCTACAAAAAGAGCCACAACACTTTCCTATAAAACAAAAAACAAAAACACCCAGTTGATGTTGACCAGAGAAGAAAAACACACATCCATGCCAAAAATTGTAACACAATGTTCCCCAAAAATGTTGCGCTTATATTTCAAATTTTCACATAATGTTGATTGAATTTGAGAACATTCGGTTGGGGGGATCTGCACTAACAGTATGGTAAATTTGATTACTTCACTGTGTCAGAGCAGACATGCTCTACTACAGGAGGAGAATTGGATATTCCCCTTGTGCCATCATTGACGTCACAAAAAGGACCAAACATGCACATACGTATCCTTTGTCTCTGAGTAAGCTGTCCGTGTGAGCAATTTGGAGATGTGTGCGCGTCACCCAGTGAGGCTCTGTTGCACAACGAGCGAATTAAGAGGCATTAGAAAAGTGTATTTTTTTGGAGCATGTGGGTCGTTGGTATTAGGCATTGAATGAAATCTTGTATGTTGCAGTCAGTGATGACAGAAACCCAGGACCACAACAGCTACTGTTCCAAAAATGTTGCAATAAATCAAGTAAATCAGCTCAGTGTGTTCGCGAGTGGGCTAAAGCATTAGTATAAGGCCAGTTCACCCACTTCTTCAAATTATTCATGGAGGTACACAGCTGCACCTTTATTACGGCTACCAGGCTCCATCTTGAAGCAACCAGGACTCAGATATGCTGATGTCATTAATATTAAACCCAGCTGGAGATCTCCCATGCTCGATTGTTCATAGTTGAGTAAGTAAGTGAGCAACATTTATTTATAAAGTGCTTTTTATAGGCATAAACTCACAATGCGCTGTACAATAAAAATCAACGCTAAATTATACAAAGAATAAAACAACCAAAAGGAGAACAATAAAATCATTTGTATCCAGTGGGAGCACATTGCACCCCAGAAGATAACTTTATGTTCTGTCAACCTTTTTAATGTGTTTTTTTTTTTTTTTTTTGCTAGGCTAGATTTTCTGGACGTACTGCTGTAATTAATTTTTGAAAAGTAAAAGAGAATGAGTGACGCCTCCTGAAAGAGGAGGCTTCATCTACAAACCACAACAAGTTGTTTGCTTTATGGCAGATGGTTATTGAGGACTGGAAGTGATTCAAACTGGAATAAAATATATATTTATTATCTCTGAAATATATCCAGTTAACACTTTATTGGCAACAAATATTCAAATCAAACAGGGGAGTGTTTTGAACTTGATGAACTGAGGGGGATGAGCCGGGTGGAGCGGGGAGAAAAAGAGCAACTGAGAAGTTTACGGAGCGCACACACAAATGAACACATGGTTTGTGCAACAACCCACATGTTTTGCCCATAAAAGTAAACGCACAACGCTTAAACTCTCGTTTGATTCTCTTTTTGTTTTTCTTCCAACAACAGGTTTCACAAAAGACAACCTGAGAATTTAACCACTTCAACTGCAGCTAGTAACAAGGAAACTGTTCACTTTATTAAAAGCCCCCTAAACCCATACACACCGCAATATGCCCAACTGGCAGCAAAGCTTTAACCAAAGCCATCTGGGCTTGTTGATCTTTCTTTCACAGTGTCACAACATTCAATCATGGACAAAGTCTTGAATGCTACTTCTTGGCACGGCAGCACTGGTTATAACCACTAGCAGTCTATTGTAATTGGCCACATGGGCAGGAGCGCTGGATACAAATAAGTCATTTTTGGATAGAGAGAAAAGAGGAAACAAAACAAACTGTCTTGTACTTTCTCTCGATGTCACGTTTAACACGCAGGTTTCTGAGCTGTATTTACGTCATTGCCGGGTGATCCGCATCTTAAGAGGGCCGCTCAATTATTTCAAACTTTGACCAAAGCGCCCGTGATCAGTGGACAGCGGTTACCATGAGAAACATGGTAACCGCTGATACATCAAAGTGGCTTAGAGCTAGCTGGATGCAATATTTCAGAGCAGAATGTCGAACTTAGCAGCCATGCGCTGTAAACAATAACATAGTAACAAATACATTATTTTCTAATTAATCACAACTGACCTCTGCTCCCAAAAGGACAATTCACACAAACAACTTCCTCAAATGCTTCTGGAGAGATGGAGATGTCAGTCAGCTGCTTTTCTCATATAAAAGATATGCTTACATGTCTACAAACGTGTCCGCTTTACGCCAACCTGCTGCAGATGTATTATTTGCTTGTGTCAAACAAAATCTTGGAATCACTTCATTCAAATCACCTTTCGCGAACCTAAAATGATTCCTCACACGCACAATATTTTGGAACAAAAAGTCTGTAAACTCCCTTTGTCTGTCTATGTAGCAGTTTTGACTGTGTTCTTCGTATTGGAGCAATGGTAAAGTCTTACGGTGCCCCATCTTTTCAGCCCTGACAATGCAAGTGTTCTTTACAAAAGGCAAGTTATGTTTTTTTTGCTTTTCTACAATTAGTTTGTTCAGTCAATTAAAAAGTTATTGTGGACTTTAAACCTGAAGAGGTAAGAAAGTAAAATGGGGAGTTTCGGTTTTCTGCGGAGAAAACCTTAATGAGTGTGAAAAATGATCCGTCAAATGAAAATGAACAATCGCCTACCGGAACCTTTCTATTTTTATCTGTTAGAGCGAAAATTGACAAGAAGCAAAGTTTACAAATAAACTTTTCAAAAATTAATCTGTGACCATGTCAGCAGAAACCACAGAATCCTGGATACTCTTCAGACAGGTGGTCTTTCTTCCTTCTCTATAAACCCCTGGTTTAAGTAGTAACATAAAACAAACTGTTTTGATGCTCTCCAGGAGGTGGTTGCATTGAAACAAAATTTTGTTCATAACGGAGACTATTAGAACTGAACCAGACACATGCTGCTTTAACGTAAAAAGTTTTAATTCGTTTAAAGAAACAGTGCAAGAGGGTTTGATTTATCAAAGCAGGTTTGCTTCTGAATCATGCATTTTATCCTTGAAAATGCCTCACTTTGTTTTTTAATAAAGTTTTCAGCAAACATAAAACAAAAATATTTATCCTCTCTTGAATTCACAGTGATATTTCAAACAGAGATAATCTGTGCCGGCTGCATCGTGTCAGTCAGCAGAGGCATTATAAAGACAAGAAAGGAGTACATTCACATATCTGTGCATTAGGTCATTCATGAGTCTCTAATGGAAAAAGCATTCTTTAAGAATGAAGTATCAAGTTTTTACCATGATAAACATCTGTCATGGAAACGATTCTGTACATAATTGCAGGTTGATTTAGACAATTAAGATGCTAATTCCAGTTTTAGCACCACAGTATACAAAGTTCTCCCAATCAGAAATTGGGTTAAATAAAGTAAAAACCCTCCTGGAAGCGAAACTGAATTAGTAAACTCTTTGGCACTTTTGTTAACAACACATTAATAAAACAATGTTGTCTCTTTAGCTAAAGAAATAAATAATATTAGTAGCTACCTTTAATTATGGCATGCTTAAATCAGAGGTAAGCATCTTAAGAAGAACATGCTTCTGTATAACACGTCTAACATTATACTGTAAAATCTCTGCATTCTCTGGCTGCCCACGACTGAAGCATGCAACAATGATCCCTACATGAACTAGAAATATTTGCCTGGGAGCAGCGACACAAAGGATTTTCAACAAGCAATGCCCCGCTGTAGAGAAGGGATCTGTCAGCCATCTGTTTAGGTGTTTACCGTGAGGTCTGGGAGTCCGGCTATTTGGAATCTCTGTGTGAAGCTCACCAAGATGAATGAATCCAAGAAAAAAAAAAAAAAAAAATCCTGATCTGTGACCATCTTTATAAGTCAGTGCACCGTTTGTTTATTTTTTTAAGCCAAAGATGTCACACTGACACGGAAATAGCCAAACACGGGCCAATGGTTGACGAGGGCCAGAGGTACACAGGGTAGAGTGATGGCTTCCTGGGATCAAGCTAGTGGGGCTGAGGACTGGAGCTGCATTAACTGAGGAAAACACAAGGATTTCTGTAAAGACAGACATGCAGTGAACTGTTGTGATGATGGGCAGCAAAAGGACATGTATTAGCCACAACATAAGACAACTGGTTTGCTTACTGAAGTGCTGATTTGTTAACTGTGTTCATTTATAATTGTCTTAAGATGAAGGGCTGTTTTGTTACTGACTGCAGGCATGGGATGGACCAATGGAATTTCAGGCAGCAGCGGTTAAGGTATGCTTTAGCTGTTTGGTTGGCTAAAACATGGTTTAGGTTTAAAATCAACTGCTGAGAAACGATTAAGTTTAAATGATGAAAATCATCAACCTGCGCTGGTCAATGGGAAAATCTGTAATATTGGTGTCTCATCTTGAAATCAACTCCATTTCAAAACATAATACACACAGTGCATATTTCACATTAAACTAAGGGTTGTTCCCTAAAAATTCAAAGGTCAAATGCACAAAGCTGTTCTAGATGCTACATGTTTGCTAAGAGTTCTTGGGGCCTCCAATTCTGAAAATGGACGCAGAAACAGATCTTCTTACTTAGCTTTAAAAAGTAAACAGCCTCTTTTGGTGCCAACACGGTTTGACAACCTGTAGCTCTGTATATTTCAATAAGCCAAAGCAAACTCATTCTCAAAGACCAAGACTTTGGCTAAAATGTATTTGTGTGCTAAAATGATAAGTTTGCAAAAAGCTGGTGCTAATTTTAAAATAAGGGAGGACTAAGGAAAACAGCAGCCTGTTGGGTTGTTGAATTTACAAAAAAAATAGACTAGGGATGTTACCCGTCTTGCTTTTTACGTATTTAAACAAATCATCTAAAGTGTGTTTAATAACTGTGTTGCTTTTTTTTAAAAAAAATCATACATAGAATATGATAAAGAAGAGCATAAAAAGCAACTTCTAATAAAAATCAAAGACAAGGCAGTTCTTTTTTTTATCCTGACATTATTATACAAGTAATTACATTTGCAGCATACTTTCATAGGCTGTAAATAATGACTTAATAGTTTGATCCATGTTTAACAGCAATCCAAGCATTTCATATTTTATTAAATCAGTTAAAGGAATGTAGCAATCCACTGTATTAATTTGAACAAACTACTACGTTATTATTTTATTGTGATGTCAAGAAGGATCTGAGGAATAAGCTGTCAGGTCATGACCTAGACATCCCTGCAAACGTAAATATAGGAATAAATTCACAAACTCCCTCCTGTATATTTATTCTGCTTCATAAATCCAGTCCATATATAAAGCTAAGAGTGACAGCAAAACTGTTGCAAAAACGCGAGTAAGATTACACAGCTTCACAAATCACCAAAAAGAAAATGGATCCATATTTAAATTGAGTTAACTGGCTCACTGCTTTGCCTATGTTTGCCTCTTTCTTACTGAGAAGACCTGTTTGTGGTAAGTGTAGCAAGGCCAGTTCTAGCTATTCATGTTATTTGATTATGATGTTTTTGTACTTGAGTCGTTTTTCTCAAAGTGTTGGTCAAAAACTAAAGTGCTTTCCTACAGTTAACCTCTAAACTTTACCTTCCAAAAGAAATCTAGGGTCGTAAAAGAAGAATCACATTGAGAACCCAAAATAAACAGACCATAGACTGTTGTTGCTTTCGCCAATCTCCAAAACCTTCAATTATAAGTGACCATTGCAGTGTTTATTTCTTAAGTTGCATGTACATGAGTGAAGGGACTTTTGATCTCCTAACTAAAGTAAGAATAGCTGTGAAAGGTGAAGCAGTGGCAGCTCATTAGACCCGTCTGCTAAGACGAGGAATGCGGTTCGAGCTGGGCCGACAGAGCTGTCTGTGTATAGATAAGAGAGTGGGATATAAACAGGTGGGCAACGTGTTTATTGACAGGATTTAGACCCCTGAGCAAACCTTGCCCTCATCTGGCCATTAAAGCAGTTCCGTCGCTGGACGGCATCCAGCTCAGGGGGATGTTTGCTTTCACTGGCCGAGCTCAGTGGTGCCCCGACTTAAAGCAGACTTCCAACTCTCGATGGGTCCACACATCTGCTGGGGACCCTGCATATTCGTGAGGGAATGTCTGCGCTTTCGCTATGATCTCACCTTGTGTGCCTGAAGCTTGTTAAGGGAGGAATTACTGCGCAAACAAGCTGTTGTCGGCTCCAGACTCAGGAGAGTTCTGGACTCTGTGATGTTCAGCTGTATCTGTGCCGGCTTACCGAACATTACTTAACCTCAGACAAGAGACGAATATACAAAATGCAACTGTGCAGCTGTCAACGAGGATAAGCCCTGCATGGAAACACCGCAGCTCTCAGGATGTTTAGTCAGAAACATCTGCTTTCAATGAGGCTTCAGAGGAAGTGAAGAAGAGATATTCTCTCTTTTATTCATTTATTTACTTTTGTTTTTGCTTCCATCACTGGTGATCGCTGATGTTTCATAAGTGGAGGCTTGGATTTTACTGCCCTTCTTGAAATTACATTTATAAAAAAGTTTACGGATCAAAATTTTTTCAAATTCCAGAAAGATCAAACATTTTCCAGGAGTCATGGCAGCAGTGTGGAGACAAATAATTCATCTGCACAATGATATCCTTGCTTTGTCATAAAGCCAACTGTGTTTTTCCCGGTGCTGATGTGTAACATGGTAACAAGCCCTTAATTTAGATATTAATAGATTTATTTTATTTAATCATGGAAGTTTTTCTGTCTGTTTTCTCCCTTCATCCTTAATATGTCTTTATTAGGGATACATATTTACTCATTGTTGTTTATTTTTAGACACAAACACCAGTGAACTATCTATTCTTAGACTTTAAATAAGGAAACTGCCAAAACAACTCAAATTGTAAGAAAAGAAACAAACCTGCATGGGATATATTAATTGAAGGAAAGACAGGTTAAGTTAAATGACTACTCTGTAAGTTGCCCATTGTTATATGGGTATTTCTTCACAATCCAGAATAAGATTTAAAAAAATGTGCAACTTTCTGGAGGATGAAGGGCCAGACTTAAGGATTGTTTCTGCTTGGAGATTATGATGAGGTGGCAGAGAAACAGTGTTTGTTTGTCAATGTTCTTGTTCAGGACGGAGGGAGAGGTGCGGGCAACACAATTTGGATGTTTTTGTGTAGAAGAGAAAACGTTGGCTTAAACTAACAGAGACAGAGCAGAATAGGTGCGTGTAAAGTGGGTGTATGCATGGTTTAAATGCTTTGTGGTGCAACAACACTTAAACACCACAGCAAAATCCGCAGCACCGTCACAATCAGCCACTTTAAAAACAACAATGAGCTGTAACAGCGGCAAAAATCAAGACGCGAGTATGACATCAAAAACCATTTGTCTAAAATAAGTAAGAATGAAGTCAAATGGATTATATGTGATTAATGCAATCATCATTAACCTGAAGGCACCAACCCAAGAGAGTGACAGTTACCAGATTCCCTCACAAAACTCATTTCTAGACTTTCACCATCTCAAACTGTGAATCCATCTGCATGGGCAAAAAGGAGAACATACGATGGGTAGATATGTGGATGGATTAATTAATATAATCCTGCATTTTACTGAGCTGTAAAGCTTTCCAGCATATCTATCCATCCATTTTCTTACACCCTTATCCAATTGGGGTCCAGAGGGGTGCTGTCAGCTCCAGCTGTCAGCGGGCGAGAGGCGGCGTACGCCCTGGACAGGTCGCCAGTCCATCGCAGGGCAACACAGAGGACAAACAACCTGTCAACAGCACACACACACACCTAAGGAGAATTTAGAGAGACCAGTTAACCAGGCAGTCATGTTTCTGGACTGTGGGAGGAAGCCGGAGTACCCGGAGAGAACCCATGCATGCACAGGGAGAACATCCAAACTCCATGTGGAAAGACCCCGGGCCAGGACTCAAACCCAGGACCTTCTTGCTGCAGTGCTACCAACTGCACCACTGTGCAATCCATTTCAGCATATACTTTATTTAATTTTAAGAAAAGGAATTGGGCAATTCCATACCCTAAACTATTGCATTAAAGTTATTAAAGTCTAATAACAGTAAAAAAAAAAAAAAAAAAAAAAAAAAAAGGCTCTCATAGGATACTTTTATTTTAAACATATATCATTTAGAAAATGGCATAGGGAGCAAAGTCTCTATGAATATTATGTTTCCATAATTCTCCAGAACTGAAAAGTAAATTCCAAGACCACTTGCTGACTTAACCAATTAAAAGACGCCTCTTTGAGACTTTGCTTAAATTTGTATTATGATGATATTAATTAAAAAACAACAACAATAGGATCACAAATGGTATGTTTGACTGTTCCGAATCACTGATATTTATCTGAACACCTTTAATATAAGGAGAAGCCTTGAAACACATTTCAGTGTCAGTAATAACTCAAACTTTTTTTATTCTTTTAACAAAATTCTAAAACATCAAAACACTGCAGAACACTGATCTCAGAAATTGCTTCATTTTTTTTCCTAGGTATTCCAGCATTAAAATTCAAAGCTGATCACATTCACTAGAGGGAAGCTGGCGAGGGATTGTTAAACAGAAGTCCATCTATTCCCGCTGATGGATTTTCTCTGTCACCTATCTTCATTGGGGATTCCATTTAATCTGTATCAGCGCACCACACAGCTACAACAATGCCTGTTAAAGCATCATTAAAGACGACAGAGAGATACCGCGACACATCAATCACAGTTCTTACTCTTTCGTGCTGCAAAACTCACCGTAAGTATACCCTGTACCCTGAAAAAGGAGGTTTCTAATAGCATGAGAGCTCCTAATGAGCACAGCAGCTTCAAGCAGACACGACTGTATGTGTGCAAGCTGGGTCATCCATTTGGTATCCGGTTTGACCGTTGATTCACCTTACCTTGATCTTTTTGAGGAAAATAGACAGCTGAGGAAGACAAGTATACAAAAAAAAGGTAAGAAAGAAGGAGGTTTTTTTCTGTCAAGAAACCTTAGAAGAAGAGAGGCAGGGTTAAAAAAAATGAGTCGGTGTGAAACAAGATAACTTGCTTGAGGTAAGAACATCAGGTTGAGGAAAGCAGCGGAATAGCGAGGTAGAAATAAGAGGGAAGGAGAAAGAGAGGCAGCCAAAGAGGATTATCTACAAAGAACTGAGCACTGGCTCATGCAAAACCGGTTCTGTTAGATGACAGAAAACAGCTGAAATCAAAACCGTTGCATGCGGTGGGCTTTCTGAGTTGTTCCATCTCTTTTGTACGCCGTTCCGGTCTCTCGGTCTCCTTCTTGTCTTTGCTGTTACTTAATACACCATACACACCCAGCCACCTTCGCCAGAGCACGCCACCTTACAATTAATCACTAGCAAAAGAATAAAAAAATGAATTTGTGTTTAAATAAAAAGTTGTCGTAAAGTTTTCTGCTGTACGTTTATTTTTGTTTTGCTATCCTGTTTGAAAATACAGCTGAGCCACGGAAACCAGACGTGGACAGCTTTCGCTCAGCGCAATTAGAGCTGTGCTGTGCAATTTCACACATCACAGACTCCAAATGGCAGTGAGAGGGAGCTGTTAAAAGTTTTGACAACCTCAACACCCCGAAGCTATGGAATGGTATTTTGTTAAACTGTGTAATTCTCCAAGCCTGTGCATTATATCCCTGTCTATTGGATGTGAAGGAGGAGGTGATGGGTTTCGAATGGCTTAGGGAGTGTAACTTTTCTCGTGAGATTAGATGCATCTTCTCTAGAAGAGGAAAGCATCTGGACACTGAGCAGCAAAATGAAAGAGCTGATTTTTAAGCCTCGTTTGCACAGACTCAAATTGTTTCCCCCGCTTCGATTTGGACAGCACATTTCATTAAGGTATAACAACGTATTGATGGACAGAAAACAGAACTGAAACAACTTAAGGATCTTCGATTTTAAATGAGCCACGCTGCCGAATGTATATTCAAAATAAAGAGCTAGGGAGCCAGAAATGCGGAAGAAGTAAATCGCTGCAGAGCAAAAAGTAGAACTTTAAAGGTAAAACTTACTTTGAGACGGTGAGCTACATGCACACAGAAATTTCAATAAAAAAAAAGCTTAAACAGCGTAAAGGGCTTTAAGAGTCAGCTGTTTTAGCTCTGTTATGCTTTTCTTGAAGTTACCAAACATGTCAGGTTTGATAAAATGCATCACCAACAAAAAATTTCCAAGCAATGGTTCAACAAACAGTTTGCTTGTAAATTTCCTCTGATAGTTAAGACGCTAGAATGCCAATGTTCAGGGCGAGTAATAGCTAGAAAGTCATTTAAAATTGTCCCTGTTCCTAACAGGAAAGCTGAATTATTTTTTTATCGGGATGGCAGATTTGGAATCTGGCATATTTAACCAATACACAAATAAGTCTAAAGTAGAAAAGCTCAATAGCACTCACATAAGTATTTATTTGGTACGTTATATTTTGTGTAAAGTATGAAAATAAAACATTAGTAGAAAAAAAATGTCTACAGAAGGTACAGTACGCATAAACTACGAGCCATTCAGGATACAATTTATCTCACTGACTTCTCATTTTAGGCAGTGGTAATTGTTGTATGCACTTTTTAAGTTTTCAATGGAGAAAGCGCTGATCCTGAGGATTACAGGCCCAGTTAACTTAGTGAGGACGTATGCAATGTGTTTTAGGACCACAGCAAAGCAGTCAGATGAGCATCGTGACTTAGAAATGACTTGTATAAAAAACGTACTGCAGTTTGTTTTTTCTTCCTAGTGAAATTATAGATCCCCTAAATAACAGCTGGAGACATTTATAGCAGAGAATGTCCACACACTAATAATGCACTGATGCAGTTTTGTTTTTTAACCAGCACCCTAACACTGCCTCTGACTTTTGTGGGTAGTGGTCCACGAGTTAACATCATTTGGATAGCGTAACATGCTGTGGTGATGCTTGATCACCCAACAGCTATACTACTTCACCAATCCCGTCCAGTCAAAAGGAATGGAAATTTAGTTTTTTTTTTTTGTTTTTCACACATATGGCAAAAACTTCTTAGGTGCTTAGGGGACATCATAGATTTGTATATGATGGAAACATTTCGGGGCGATAGTAATAGTGTTTTTACCCAAGTCACTTAATTTTTCTAAGGATTTTCCATGAATCTTTTGATGCTTTCAGAGAACAGAGTAGAAATTATAATAAGTAATTTGAATGTATCCTAAAAATTAATTTATGTCTTAGTTAAAGTTTTGTTGGCTCTACTGGCCTTTATTTGACAGTGGTCATACAGGAGAGTGGGTAATGAAAGAGGGGGAAAACAGGAGGCAAAGGCCATCAGGCCGGGAATTGAACCCTTGATGGCCGTGCCGAGGACTAAAGCCTCCTTATGTGGGTTGTGCTCTACCCCCATGTCACCACAGCACCCTTTATGTTTTTTTTTTCTGTTAATAAGTAATCACAGTCATTGATTTTGGGCTAAAGATGTAACTTCAATAGTGGTCAATGCAAATTATCAAATGCAAATTAATCAGCAAAATGACTTACATTTTAAGGCTAAAGGAGCTGAAGTTAGGTAGGCCAGCCCATGACCAGCTGAATGGAAAATATTCTTTGACTTTTTCTGTACTCACTCTTGACAATCGTCTCTTTTTTTATTATCTGAAAGCCACCGAGTTCACCTTTGCAGTCATTTGTAAGACATTCTGCAGGCTAGACATTTAGAGGTCAAACATTCATGATCTGTAGTACACATTAATATTGGTCAATGTAAATCATTTTGCACACAAAATACTCTTTATGGCCCAGAAAGGATTGCTTTTAACTTGAATTGAACATTATATCAGGGAACAACAGCTTGAACCTAGACCATCTGCTGCTTTCATCTCAGTGTTTATCATTCAGACAACAGAGATTAGAGGAAGGGGGAAAAGAAAAACATTTCTATTATCAGGCAACCAAACGCAGAGTAATAGTGAGCTGACACAGACAATTTATTCAAAGGGCACAAAAAAAAATTCATTTCCAAAACTAAACTTCTCATCAAACTAAAGGTCATATTTGCATTTAAAATGATATTTCATACTTACTCATCAAAATATCCCTCCCTCTGCTCTTTTGGACTCAGTGGCCCTCTAGAACTTATAACAAATCACTTAGATGACAAATGTTTTGCTGTTTCTGGGCTTTCCTTCTATATGCATCAATTACAAAGCAAAGGAATGAAAAGAAAGCTGATTTTCTAAAAGTATAGATTAATTACCACAATAGCAAAAGCAGCAATTCAACTCGGCTGGCTATGTCAGTATGTGTTTGTTTATTTCTAAATTGCTGGTATATGATAAACATCAGAGCATTTCCTTCATTATAAATAGATTCTGAAATCCATTTTCTGTAAAAAAGCTCCGCTTCAACTACTCATATAGAGCATTCATAAAACCTTTATTATTTGTTTATTACCAGTTTATTATTTGTTTAATAAACTGTGTTTATTACCCATGCGGATGTTTACATGAACCGACACTCTGCAGAATAATCTGTAATTTATCTTTCAAATAACTTAAAGGAAGCACCATCACCAAAGAACGATTAAATCAGTCTTTTGTTTTAATTATGTCTTGATTTATTTAGTCTCCACTGTTCTGCAAATGGTTTGAGGTATTTTATATTCCTAACTGAAGTCTGTGAGCTACTGCTGGCAGCTGTGCCATTTATGAAAAGACTCTCAAATTCTGGCCAAACAAGGAGAGTAAAAATACCCTGACAACACTTTTTGTTTTGCTGCATTATGAACACTGTATGCCACACTGGCTTCAATCTACATATTTGATCACTATAATTATATTAGCTTGATAGGGTAATATATTTAGATAAATGATTGGATAACCTCTACATATTTATGTACAACTCGATTCTAAGCACCATCACCCCATTCAATTTAGCACTAAAGAGATTCCGATAATGTCACAAATAAAAAAATGCTTACAGTCTAAAAGAAAAATGAAGGTTTTTGATGCTCTCTCTCACACATATGCTGCAAAATGTCTGTTTTACATTAATACAAACAGGTTTATATATCAAGATATCTGACGTGAATTCTTCGTACTTAAAAAACTAGTGTCATGCTTTTTCTTTTCTTGCTATGTTTGTTGACGTGTCTGAAAATGTGAGACTAAACACCAAGAAACAAAACATATGTGCCAAATACTAGGTCCGATTGCTTGTGATTTGCACGAGTTTTGTATACTGTGTGTACATCATGATGTAGGGCTTAAAATGTCTGTTATGGTACCTGCACACAGTGAGCTAATTTTCCTGTTATGCCTATTTTGTTCCTTACTCCCATGTCGTTAAAGTTTTATTAGCTTAAATGATAAGAAAATAAGTACGAACATCTGCATGAAGTGTGTCAAGAAAACCCGAGATCATCCCACTTCCCCATGCTGGAGATTTTAGTTTAACAGTAACAATAAATGAAGATACCTTTAAAATTAATCACACAAGTAACATCTAGACCCAACAGTAGACTTAGACTTCAATATAATCAATCTGGTTGTGTGTGTTGTTTTCGTCTCTTGCAAACTTCGCTTTAATTCTACTTCTTTTTTCTATCTAATCATAAGCAAACATAGTCAGGCAAAAAGAGTGTCATAAAACAGGCACAGCAGGCTTCCTGGAAGAGGAGGAAGTCAGTTTCCAGCTTGCAGATTTATAAAAAATAGTTGAGACTATTCCTTATTTCAAGGCATAAAAGTTTCAAAGAATTAATTCTAAACATTTTGAGTAATTGAATAAGACTCAAAGTAAAATACTTATATCAATATTGCGTTACTTGTAAGAATACTTACACTTGTGGGAATGCTTACAGGTAAAACAAGTAACTGTAACTTTGGTATCGAATAATTAGAATATGTAAAGACTTATATTATGATTATAGTAAGAATAACTAATAAGTTATGGTTATCAAAATATTATAAATGAATGCTGAATCAAAGAGAAACTAAAAAGGTTATAAATGTGATTTTGACATTGAAATGGAAATGGTGTAAAATGTGTAACTGCAATTAAAGATCATTGATGTTGTGTTGGAGGTAGATGATAGGTGAAAGATCAGGGGAAAAGAGGAACTAACAGGAGAGCAGAGATGACCAATGCCTTATTTGGGAACAACTTAAACTTTTCAAAGAAAAGGTTGTGCAGGAAATGGATGTAGGAGGACCATTGAGCAACCCTCAACCCTCAACCCATTAGAACAGACGTCAGAAAATAATGTCTCTAAGACAGTGATGGATATAAGATCATCCATCCAAGCAGTCAGCCAATGAAACGAGCACAGCATCAGTGCTAGCCAATGCAAACGCACTAAAAGGGTGGATAAACCCTATAAAAGGTGAGTGCCAAAGAGGAACTTTTGGTTGGATCCTCCGGGTAGCTTCGAGTCAAGATCGAGATGGACGAAAAACTCTGCAGCTGAAGAAGAGCCGGGGCCACATAGCCGAAGACTGTCCTGAACATGGGGACCAACCCATCAGCCCCGCAACATGTGGCTTGAAATAGCACTTCTCTCATCTGCTGGGTTCAGACCCCAAAGACAAAGATAAAGACCAAGACAAAGATAAAGACCAAGACAAAGATGAAGACCAAGTCAAAGATAAAGGCAAACACAAAGAACAAAGGCAAAGAAGAAGAACTGGTGCCTTCCTTCCGTTCTACATCTCAATGGACCTGAAAGATTGTGAGAAAAGGTGAAAGGGGCTTCAGAGCTGCAAGACAAGAAGCTGAGGACCGCTACACATATGAGGAAGTCACCGTAAGACCTGAGACCTGCCGCTCTAAGTCAGTACTCTTCCTGCCAGCACCCAAGGGCTGTGTGACCTCACCATCCAAGCAGAGGCGAACACTCATCAGACCTGCAGGGACGCCTACCCTCATCGATCAGCACTGTGAGCCTCCTCCTGCTACAACACCATCTTCATCATCAGGCCAGGTCTGGGGTTCAAAATGCCTCCATCCGTCCGTCTCTCTCAAAGTTCCCCTTTTTAGTTCTCAGTGTCAGTCTTGCTAATTCACAGGGGAAGTCGGGTGGGGCATCTGGATGAAGGTCGTCAGAAACCAGGCGGGTCTTTCTCGTCACCATCTTTAAACAGAGTTTACCGCAGTTCTGGACAGGGTAAATCCCAGCAGATTTAGGAAACTCAATTCACCCGTTAGACGGAGAGCTGGTAGCACATCTCCCCCTCA